>CM031376.1:19789837-20078190 GCA_018208015.1 Medicago ruthenica
CAAGAGGCATTGTTTAAACTTATTTTGTTCCAACACATACGAAACTTGTTCACCAACACAGGAAAATTCCGAATCTCGTGGAAACTGATAAACTGCTTGATCTCAAATTGCAAGTCGCTCTCAAACTTCACGCACTTCGAAGCTTCAGCTCCTACCACATTGTAGTGTGGGCAAAAATGAGACAACTCCTCAAACTTAGCAGCATAGTCTGCCACCGACATGTTACTCTGCTTCAGTTCCAAAAACTCAATCTCTTTCTTGCTTCTGACATCAGCATGAAAGTACTTCCTCAAAAATGCATCCATGAACGCCTCCCAGGACACAACAGCTCGTCCAAGCTCCAACCTCTGGTGGGTATTCATCCACCAATATTCAGCCTCCTCTGCAAGCATGTGGGTCACCAACCAAACCTTCTGATCATCCGTCGTCACCATCGTGTGGAAAATCCTCTCGATACCCTAAGCCAAGTCTGCGCACCCTCCGGGTCGTACCTCCCGTTGAACGTCGACGGATGGTTTCTCATGAAATGATCCAACCTCAGCTCATCAGCTCCACCCTTCTGTTGATGCTGCCCATGAGCCGCCGCATTAGCCTGCGCAAACGCCTGAGCCATTTGAGCCATCGCATTAGCTATCGCCGCATCATTACGTCCAACCATCTCTCTACTTCACAACAAGCACCACCTAGTTAGACAAGAAAAGCATCGACAGTATATACACATACATGTTGCATACAGCGGGACATTAACCAAGTGTTGGCCTGGACTAGACCGATTTGCTCTGATACCACTTTATAAGACCCCGACCCAGAGACTACTAATTAAACGATAAATCATACAATTCACGAATCGAGATATTACAAAACATCATTTAACTCATACAAATTCCTCAAAATAAAAATTTTATCAACAATATTCACAACACAGCGGAAAATAATCATCTCAACAAAATATCATCTCGGATCTCATCATAAAAATCTCGAAATAAATACATCATCATCAATACTGAACAAGTAAAATAATACAATTCCCAAAATTCCTAGATTAGAGCACCTAATCTAGACATCTGCAAAGCAACATAAATGGAGTAGGCGTAACGCCATCCTCAGCACAACTCACCAAACAATCTACTCCTCAACCTGCAAGTCTACACCACGAGGGTGAGGCAACAACAAAGCTACTGGAGGGTAAGATATACGTTCAACAAAAGGATTAATAAACGCATGTAAGTTTTAGGCAAAACATCAACAACATATAAGCATTCAACATAATTAGCCAGGTTATCAACACATACATTTTCCTCATCATTATTAACAACTTAAAGGAATCAACATACAATCTTCAACCCATCTAAACATCAACAATAAACAAGAGTCTGGTTTATGCCATCAACAATTAATTATCAATCCATCTATACATCATTCACATCTCATCATCAATTCAAGCATAAAGCATTCACAACTTAATCAATATCATCAAGTATACATTTACCACATAAATGCATAAGTTCACACCAAAACATTTCCACATACGACTCATCATGTTCATGGAATGCGCCTAACACGACACTAAATGCATGTGGTACCAAAGTTTAGATATCAGAGGTCTATTACTGAGTGATCCCACGGCATGCTGGATTATCAAATACCTCGGCATGTTGGCTTGTTCAGAAGTATGTTACTGAACTACCATAGGAAAGTTGTGAACTCTTAAAGTACCTCGGCAAGTTGTGAACTAACAAGTCCCGACTCGACATATGTATGCATGGACATCACGTATAGATTCGACAATGCACTCATTATCATGTTGTTATATAATTCACTCCATCATATAACATGTTTCTATTCTTTGCATTATCAAATCAATACATTCCATACATCACAAGTTATCACATCATCATGTTTATTATCATCAAAACATCATTTGAGTAATATCATATTTTCATCATAGCATCATCAAAATAA
This sequence comes from Medicago ruthenica, assembly GCA_018208015.1. Taxonomy (NCBI): domain Eukaryota; kingdom Viridiplantae; phylum Streptophyta; class Magnoliopsida; order Fabales; family Fabaceae; genus Medicago; species Medicago ruthenica. The sequence goes on from CM031376.1 coordinate 19,791,800, forward strand.
CATCATGTATTCATTCAATATTATTTACATAGTTCACAAACCATGATTAATCAAACAAGGTTTCATCAACCTAATACTACACAACTTTATAAACATGTTTCAGCAACATTCACACCTTTATAATCATTTAACATGTTCACATACATCTCACGGCTTAATTTAAGATAACTTCACAAGTTCAATTCACTTCTATCCTTTCTTAAGTTACCTTTAATCATACATCATGTTAATCAACCTTAATCATCATAATTATACATCTACTAATCAAGTTTACGGGTTTGGGAAATATTCACGTGCATTAGATACCTCAAAATACAATAAAAATGCACTTTTCCCCTTCAGGAAGGGTGGCATGGCCGTGCCACAGGGGCGCACGGTCGTGCCAGTTATGCAGGTGGGAAAAACTGACTTTTTTCGTCTATTTTCGCGAAAACATTGTTTTCTATACCATTTTTTGATCCAATTCGTACCAAAATTGGCCCAAATCTTTAAACCACTTTTATCCGGTCCATTACACTTCAACTTAACTTAAACAACTTATACATAATCACTTTTCATCCATAATCACCATGATTTTCACTTATTTTTAAACATCGTCTCAAAATTACATTTTCACCAACAACTCATCAACAAACATGGAATAACAACAGTAGCCGCAATTCTTTCATGTCTTACATGTTCATAATCACTTAACTCAATCATTATAACAACAACTTATTTAATCTAACATCAACTTAATCATTTTCATCCAATTAAGCATTCTCACCAAATTACAACAACAACAACAACAACTTAATTCACTACAAAACCACATGTTAAACATAATCCCCTCATTCTTTTCATATGTCATAGCAATAGCTTAATTCAACAGCAACAACTTATTCAAATTCACTTAATTAAGCAATTTCACCATGAACATAGCAATAATCACTTAAACCACAACTTATTCAACATAACTCCATGATTTCTCAAACAAAACACATACACATGCTCAAAATCAACTTATTAAACAGCAAACATCATTCAACTATTCATCAAAATCATCAAAATTATCAAAATTCACCAAGTTATCAATTCACTATATTAAACCATGAATTTTGACATGAACAAAACATGAATTCACCAAGTTTTAACATACTTAAATCAATCATCAAAATAGATACTTAAATCAATCATCAAAATAGAGCATGAATTTCACGTAATTAACAACAAACATCATGAAATTAAGTTTAAGCAAAAACACCCAAAGTAACTACCCATTTGCTTATTAAAACTCAATTGGTGAAAATAATCCTCCTCCTTACCTTAATTCTTCACAATAAATGCTTCCTAACTTGAATCTCTAGCTTCTAGTGTTTTCACTTCTTCATTTTCTCCAAGTTTCCTCTTCCTCTTCTACTCTCTCCCTCTTGCCTCTTCACAAAGTTTTGTGAAATGTGGTTAACCTAATTCACCAACATGCACTACTACTCTTTATATAATATGAGTTAGGGTCACTCACACTAATGAGCTTAGTCACATCTAACTCTCACAATTATTTCTCTACACTTTTACTTCACTTAAACCTCCTATTTTACTTATACACCACTATTCTCTAAAATTCAAATTTCTAGTTCTAACATAATTACAAAAATGTCATTCATGCTAAAATGACTAAAATACTCTCAATCACTTAAAGACTCATTAACCCACCAATCACACATCAAATAAACATTTAACAAATATAATTAATAATAATAATAATAATAATAGATAAATCTAATACTAAAATCGAGCTGTTACAGTTTTCCACGTTAAAACTTAGGTTTTGTTAATAAATGTTCTTAAAACACGTGTTAAGGAACCTAAAAGTAAAAGTTTTAAATTAAAATTAAATTTTTTAAATTTTAAAGTAATGATTACACAAATTTCAAGACATATTTATTACATATGTTTCGATAACAATTAACAGACTTAAAAAAAAAAAATAAATGAACACTCGTTAGCATTTTTTTCCCTTAAACTTATTATCTTTTGTGCGCTTGAATCGAATTGTGTTGTTTTTTTTATCATAATACTCCCTCCGTTCCTTTTTAATTGTCACTTTTGAAGAAATTTTTTGTTCCTTTTTAACTGTCACTTTCAAAGTTCAATGCAACTTTAAATATTGTTTTACCAATATTATCCTTAGTTATTTATTACGGAGAGAGAAATATATGAGATTATATATTAAATGAATAAGGTTATTATAGTAAAAATATAAATTATTGTATCAAAAGTAGTGACATTTATAGTTTGTCTTGGTTTGTGTAAAATGTCAAAATGTGACAATTAAAAAGGAACGGAGGTAGTACTATTTATTGTTGCCTTGGGCAAATTTTACAACTTACAAGATTAGAGAATTTGTTTTCAACTGCATATCTTCTTTATGTTATTTATTCCCCATCATATAGTGGACAAAAAAATTGTCTTTGACTACTGTTTTTTCTAGTGCCCTCTCTCTCGAATAAAGGTTACTAGATCTCTTGATATATACTTTATATTATTACACACATGATGAATTTTTGTCGATTTTCTCTGCACATTTCCCCATATCTTCCCCACATAATCTAACAAAAGAAACGACAAATCACAGAATTAATAAGATTTTGTGCGTTTTATTACACTGTAGTGTGTGTTGAACATCCTGGCACGTAATTATGGAACACAAGATTTCAGATTAAAAAAATAGATTAAATCTACTTTTGACTATTTTATTTCAGTAGGACAAGATTGATTCGGTCATTCTTCTTAATTACTTCTTTTGGCGTTTTCATATATGGTCCTGTTGGTTCTCAAATGGCCAACTTAGTAAAGCATGATTAAGCTAATGATCATGTAATAAATTATGGCTTATTTAATTATAATTAACTCATGTTGTGTTTATTATTAAATAAGAAACAATCGATGATTACGGGAAGAGAGGGTCTGAAAGCCTTTTTTCTCTTCATATTGATTATAAACTTTTATTTTCATTTTTAGACAAAGAACTGATTGATCAAAGAAAAAAAGGACAAACAACTTTCGGTAAGTTAACATACTTGTGTTAATTTTTAGAGATTGATCTCGAAACGTCGTGTGACTTTATAACACTTTTTATGTCTTTTAACTCATCAACCAAACAACTTGTTAAGAGTCCTACATTAGATAGAAGTTGGTCTGACAATATGTTTTTAAGTGGGAGCAATCGTCACCTCACAAGTCGGTTTTGTAGGGTTGTGTTAGACCAACCACCATTTCTAAGATGGTATCAGAGCCTCTTCAAGATCCATTGGGCCACCTGCTATCAGGTTTCCCCTATCGGGAAACCCACCATTTATGTCTACGAACCAAGCTCAATAGTGTTGGTTGTGAGGGGGTGTGTTAAGAGTTTCACATTGGATATGAGTTGCACTGACAATGGATTTATAAGTGGAGGCAATCCTCACCTTACAACTCGATTTTGTGAGGTTGTGTTAGACCCAATCACGATTTCTAAAACAACTAGTCATTTAAAAACCGAGAACCACAAAGTTGAAGAGAGAATCTTGCAGCCAAATGATCCAAGAGAAACGGGCACCTTGAAATAATTTTGTCACGCAGACTCGGGTGTGACTATTAAGTTCATTATTTAACGTCTTCCGCATACATGAAATAATCTTCTTTTTTTCTTCTTGATAATGATCAAAGCCTTACTTTCTTATCATACTTTACAATATCTTTTGTTCATATAAAATTAATAACATTTTATTTTGTTTTCTACAAAAGTTTAACTTGCTTTCCAATTTTTTCAAAATGCAATCTTATAAATAAATTAAAATACAATAACCGTGTTTTTAGTATTTACAACAAACTATGTGACTATCTAATATAGACTGGATCCAACGTTGGATTCTACTATTTTTAACAAATTTTATTAAAATATTGTTTTTGTTCTTCATTTTTACTACAAAATTAAAGATCTGTCTTTAAACCATTTTATTTATTTTTTTCATATTAGACATACCTTTGGAAACTATGTTAGACGCATTGCAAAATAATTCAAATTTTGTTTGTTTGCATGGAATGAATTTTTTTAGATATAATAAGACAAAATGAGTTCAGTAAACAGCTGCTGTAACAAGCATGCAGTATCCTAAGAACTCTAGCTAGTTCATAGAGCAAATATTTTAGATTCAATGAGATTGAGATTGTCATTTAGCAATGAACAGTCTAAATTGCGTCTACTGCAGTTGTTGTTGATTGATTATTACAATTTTTCCTTTCTTCACTCGATATCTTTTTCCAATAAATAAGACACAATGATTATCAATAAAGACAAGTGACTTTTGTCATTCTCAGCAACATATTCCATATGTTTCTTTGTAAATGTCACTTTAATGGAAAAATCCATTCATATTCAGCTAAATGTTAAATAAATAGTAAATACTATTTTCATTATTATTTATCATAGACAAAAACAAGTCGAATATTAGATTATGAACGTGTCGAACTAACATGAACTTTCAAAAATGGTATAAATGTTCCCCTAAAATAAAAATTACTACAAATGTAGACCTTTAGTATTTTCAGTAAAACATAATTTACTCCATAAAAAAGGTAGGACCTATACTATTTTTAGTAAATAATTTAATAAAATAATAAAACTTATTATTATATTCCTTAAAAAAAAACTTATTATTATATTAGTACATTTATACTTTTCATTTATAGAAGCTTAGTGCCCATAATTTCGTATTTTAAGGTGAATAACGGGGAAATCTCGATTTAAACCCTAACCCATAATTTCTCTCAAGTTTTCTCAATTGTTACCTCTACACCATTAAATATGAGAGAGAGAAAGAGATTTAAAATTTTAAAGAAGAAGGATATTAGGCTTATGGTTGAGATGCAACAATTGAGAAAAAATTAAGAAATTTCAATGGAGAGCAGCATTTTTCAGATGAGCTATGCTTACTAGAATTTAGTATAGTTATTTTATTATTATATTCTATTAGTACATGTAAATAAACATATAAAAGGGAAAAGCATATAAAATAGAAGAAAAAAAATAATGTTATAAACACAATAACTAACGTATTTTTTCAACACAGTTTCTGAATATTTGAAATTCATAATGAATCTCACTTATGAGGCCTACATACTTTAGATTATAACTAAGGGAGTGTTTGTTAAAAGTTATATTCGTAGATTTTAAGGAATAAAATGATAGAAATATACATGCCAATGTTTGTTACAACTTTACTAAATTTTATTTCCGGGTATAAAATGTTTTTGGGAATAGAAAAAATTTCTCAAAGAAAAGGGTGGGATAATAAAGTTCCCATAAAGATGAAATAAACTCATGTATAACTAACTATTATAATCCCTATTTTTAAGATTTCTAAAAGTATTATAATATTTATCAAACATCTTTTTTGTAAATACATTAAAATAAAAATCGCATCTTTATATTTTAAGAAATGTTATTTCTAAAAATAAATTCGATACACACCCCATTAAAAAGAAATTTGTGTTAAAAGTAGTGTCTCTCTCGGTCAATAAAAATAAAACATAGTTGTGTATGTGGGGCAATATTGTGGCCAGAGCACAAGATGTCACGCGGGGCTCGTTGCCATTCAAATGGTTTTCTTTTTTTTATAGGGAATTCATTTGAGAGAATGAGAGTTGGCAGCTCCTTTCATATATATATATATATATATATATATATACACCAAACGTGTAACCAGCGCAGCGGATACTAGAAATAACCAAAATTATATGGAAGTATAGAGAGGAAGGTTGCAGAGAGATTTTATTTACTGAATGAAAGGATACAAAAAAGCGTGCCCTTAATGGAGCAACTAAGGACCCTTATATAGGGGAAAAGACTTGTTATTCAAGCCGGTAAAAAGAAAATAAAACAGACAGTAGCCGGTTAAGTAGAATTATTGAGGCCGGGTACACAATGGGCCCCATGTACACAACAATAATGAACGACTTAAAGAAGATGCCCGACATTTGGCACTATGCTAGACATTATTGATAAGCATAATTGGAGTGAATAGTCACTAAGATTATTGCTGAGTACTATTGCTGGATTCTTTGAGAATTATTGTTGGACTTCTTTTCCTTTATCCTTATTTGGAACTATTGATTCAATAAGAGCATCCCAAAAATCTTCTGGTATAGGGTCTTCTACCATTTGAGATTCGCCAGCAAGGATGTCCATGGTTCCTTGAGAAGAAGTTGACATAGTATCTTCATTTTTTGAAGGTAAGGTATTCAGAAATTGAGACTTCATATAGTCTAAAGTTCTTTCCATGATTTTATCATCAGATTCTTTCGAATATTTTCTTTGGAAGTAATCTCTCATATGAGCCAAAGGAGAGGGTTGAGAATCCTGTTTATTAAGGTTATTAGCCTTGTCTTCAACAATACTTTTCTCAATCTTAAGACATATTGTCTTAATGTCTTCAGAAGGCATTTTAGTCCACCACTTACTAATGAAATTTCTTTGGAGTGTGGGGATATTAAATCTATCTCTAGATACAGAGATTGTCCAACTCCATATCCAATGAATTTGAAACTTAATGAAGAAAAATAAAGGACATTGTCCAGTAATCAAATTTTTTGAAATAACCTTTGTAATTAAAGGACTGTTGTCACACCAGGGATTATACTAGTTTGATATATTATCAAGAAGGATTTCCATAGAAGTGCCAAATTTTAACCACCATTGATAAAACCAATTTGGTATAGTTTTGTTGACTATCTCCGGATTAATGGAAAAGAACCAATAATGTTTATTCTTAGGATTCTGGTAATAGAACGCTTGAGTAAAAGCCTGGATATAATCCCAATAGTTGTAGTAAATATATTTACCTTCAGCAATTTTTATGGCATTTTCTCCATTTGGATTGAGACCCCATTCTCTTGGTAACAAAATTTTGTCAATATGACATTTGGAAAAGTTTATAAAACTTTATGGATTGTTATTTTGATAATGATGAGTAATCGTTACTAATTTAGTAACTGTTAGGAGAATTTCCAGATTAGGTCTAGACTTTCCATAAAGCCCAGGATAATCTCTTTCTTCAAGATATCTTGATTTAATGGACCAACCATCATTGTTGGTTAGACTTAAATCTTCATCGTCTATATACATGATGACTTCTGTGATTGGGTTTTCGAAATAATCGAAAACCTGGCTGTGAGGAGGGTCATTGACCGCTATTTCCTTATAAGATATTATCTTATTGGAGGATGAAGAAGATTCTTCTTTTTTGGAGGAAGTTGGTATATTTCTTCCTTTATGAGAAACAGTAGTCCAATCCCTATTAGAGGAACTACGTTGATTTCTTGGTGAGGTAGCAATTTGTTACCATCTCCTCTTCCGCAACCTCGGCCACGACCTCTTCCCCTATAAGGGGTTGTCATTGCCCTGCAAAAATTCACGGGTTAAGTAATCGGCAAGGGAATTATTTTCTCCTTTTATGTGTTGAATATTAAATTCAATAGTAGATAATTGGGCCTGCCATCCTGCAAAAATTTTTTTTTGCTACAAGATTTTTAACATCTTTTTCAATAATAGATTTAGCAGAACTGCAATCAATTCTAAGCAAAAAATTTTGATTGAGCAAATCACTCTGGAATTTGGATATATATTTTATAATAGAAAGCATTTCTTTCTTAATTGTAGAATATTTAGCCTGTGTTGGGTTCCATTTACCCAAAGTAAATCTAACCAAGACTTCTTTAGAGTCTTTAGGATTGATTTGTTTTAAAATACCTCCATAACCAATATGAGAGGCATCTGTTTCAACAATTTTAAAATATTTAGAGTTAGCCAAGGATAAACAAGGTAAACATTTAACCTTGGTTTTGATTCTTTGGACAGCTTGAGTATGCTTATCTGTCCAAGGGCCAGGATTAGTTTTTAATCTATTATAAAGAATAGCAGTATCATTTGCTAGATCTTTGTAATAGTCAGAAACATAATTCAGACTTCCTAGAAATCTTTGTAATTGAGTCTTATCAGTAATAATATCAGGAAATTTAGAAGTAAATTCAAAACTTCTATTAATAGGAATAATAGTTCCTTGGTAAATCTCATGACCCATAACTCTCACTTTAGTTTGAAAGATTTTCATTTTAGGTGCAGATATAACTAACCCATTTCTTTTAACAACATCTTTGAAAATTTTCAAATGTTTGAAATGCTGGTCAATGTTATTAGAAAAGACCAGAATATCGTCAATATAGACAATTATGAATTCAGAATAAGAATTGAATATATCATTCTTAATGTTCTGAAATTCAGAAGGAGGATTTTTTAAACCAAAGGGTAAAACATTCCATTCAAAATGCCCAAAAGGAACAGTAAAGACAGTTTTATATTTATCGGATTCAGCAACCTGAATTTGCCAATAACCAGATTTTAGATCAAATTTTGAAAAAATGACAGAAGTATTAAGTTTGTCAAGAAGATCTTTCTTGTTGGGTATAGGATATCTAATCCATTTTAGCACCTTATTAAGAGGTTTGTAGTTAATAACAAGCCTAGGAACACCTCGTTCCTTCTCAGCAGCCTTGTTGACATAAAATATTGTACAACTCCAGGGAGACTTAGAGTTTCTAATTAATCCTTTATCAATGAGGGTTTGAATCTCCTTTTTGCAAAGGTCTAGATACTCTTGATTCATCTGAGCAGGCCTAGCCTTGGTAGGAATCTGATTTTCATTGAAATCATCAAGATAGGGTAAAGTAATGACATGCTTTTTTCTATCCCAAAAAGCATTAGGACCATCATTACAAATTTCAATATGAAATTGTTTTTCTAAAGACTTAATTTGTCTCTTAATATCTTCTTTATTAAGACGATCATTAATATTTAAAAGATTTTTTTCTTCTTTAAGAAAACATAATTGTTTCTCTTTGTTCAAAAGCATATTTTTGACCTCATTTAACATTTTAGTTTGAGGATCAATAATAAATTCAAAAGTAATTTTTTGGTTATCAATATAGGTAGTAATACCTTTCTGATCAATATTAATTATAGGCATTATATTATGCAAAAAAGGGGTTCCCAATATGATCCTATGAGTTAATCCTTTAACCAAAATAAAATGAGTTGGTAAACAAATATTCTGGTTGCAAATATAAGTATTAGTTAATTTATAATTAACTCAGAGTTTATCACCTCTAGCTTGGGTAAGGGATTGAGTAGTTTTCTCAAAATATTTTGTTGGAATAATCCCTTCCTGAATACAATTGAGATCAACACCACTATCAACAAGTGCTATCTCATCATAAAGAAGAAATTTTTTATTAATTACAAGGGTAATTTTTACAAACCATTTTTGTGATGTTACTTTGTCAAGAATACTTAAATAATTTTCGTCATCCGAAGTTTAACTAGAAGAATCTATATTCTTCAAAGGGTCTTTCAAAGGATTTTTATTATGTTCTAAAGAACTAATTCTCTGAGATAATTTATCATTATCTTTCTTAATTTGAGAAATTTCAATTTTCAAAGAGTTTATTTCTCTTTTAAGATCTCCAATAGAAACATGAGTTTCCCTCATATTAGATTGTTGAAATCTAGATTCACTAATCTTATAAGGTACATCTATAATCTTAGGAGTATCTTTTTTAGAATGTTCTTTTATTAAGAACTCTATCATTTTTCTTTTCAGATTATTATCTGATATAGCTTCTAAAGCTTTAAGGGTTTCATCATGTTCTTCAGTGAGAACATTTAATCCATTCATATCAACGATGGACTTCCAATAATTACATTGACAATCATTGTTGTCACTAGAAGACATATCTTCTTCATTATCAGAGGATGATTGATTAATCATATCAATTTCATCATCAGAAGAGTCATATTCACTCTTTGAATTAATTAAGAGAACTTTCTCAAGTTGAGAACGAAGATTATTGTCCTCAATATTTTTAAGGGCCTTTTTGGTCCAACATTGGTTAGCATAATGGCCTGCTTTGCCACATTTATGACAAGTGATATCCATCTTTTTGGATTTCCTTTTCTTATCAGTCTTGGGAATATTATCCTTATCCTTTTTGTGAAAATGTTTTCTAAATTTCTTCTTCCTATAAGGTTTTTTATACTCTTGATGAGTTTTCTTTAAGGATTTTCCTTTCTTGTTTTTATCAGGGGAAGGTTTCCCTATATCAAAAGCAAACTGATCACAAAATTCACCTAATTGATGTTTTTATGTTAGTTTTTGCTTTTTAAGTTGATTTTTTAATTTTATGTCATTACATAAATTTAAACCCTCATTAATACATGTACTAATGATGTGACTATATGTCATGTTTTGGTAATTAATATTAATACTATCATTGTTATTTCTAAGATTTTGCCAAATTCTTTCGGCAAAGAGATGTGGTAAACCATCCACAAATTTAGATTTCCAGTGTTCCGAATTGGAATTAGAAAGTTGGAAAACCCTAGATAGGAAGGTATCCTTATACCATCTAAAATGAGTTAAAGATGGACATCTTAGGTTTTGGAGAAGGGTACTAATCTTCTCTGTTATAGGAGCAATAGTTCCTACAAAATGTTGGAGAATAGAAAGACAAAGGGTGTAAACAACATCTTCTTCTCCAGTCATAATAACATCGCTATTAGCATCAATTCCTATTTTTTTATGATTAAGAATTTCATTTCGCTGATCTGCAGTAAGATAATGATCCCACCAACCTTTAAGTTGTCCTACAAATCCAGCAGTGAGAAAAGTAGCTATAGAGCTATCGGAATTTCCTAACTGTTTACTAACAGTAGCATACATAAACATTCTATGTATAACTTTAATAATTTGCGTATCATTTAAACCGTCAATATTCCATTCATAAATGGATTTTCCAGAATAGACGTTTTGGTAAAATTCATCTTCTTCTAAAAGCAAATCCTGAAGAGAATGTCTCTTATAATAATATTTTTCTAAAGGCTTAGAAGAATAAATTGGATTTATTTCGGATTTATTAATATCTTGATTTTTAAACATTGCAGTTAATTGGTCAATTTTTCCAATTTCTTCATCATCAGAATTTTCAGATATTTCTGAAGCTTCCTTCTCAGATAAAACATTCAAATGCATTTGTTTTAATTTTTCTTCTAAGATATTAACGAATTCGTTAGTATCTTTGTCCAACTTAAAACCTTTTAAAAGGGTAGGAGGTTGGACAAAAGGACTTTCTGTATCAACATAATTAGATGTCGAAGCAGCCGTAGAACTCTCAGGTTTATCAATTTTTTCCAAAATTAATTTTTGTTGATTAACCTGTTTTTCCAGAAGTTCTTTTATACTGGCTAAATCTTTTTCTAGAGTAACATATTGGTCCCCTAAGCAAGTGAGAAAAGCATTAGTATAATTTTGTGCTTTTATAATAAAATTTAATTCTTGAAGAGCTACTTGAGTGCCTGCAATCTTTTGGCAAAGAAATGGAGTATAAGCACTAGCTCCGATATTTTTTCCCAAACTTATCTCTTGTTCAGGAGGAAAAGGAGATTTTATAATATCGCTGCTTGGAGACATAGTCCAATTTTTTGATTTTAAAACCAAAATTTAATTTTTAGTTTTACTCATAAAATAATTGTAAAACCATTTTACAAAAGGAATATAATCCTGTTTTTTGCCAAGATCTTTATAAAATTCTTCTTTGAACATAGTTCTTTGCCAAGGTTAAATTTTTTTGAAATACCATTGTAGTACCCCAATTTTGTCCTAAGCCTTTTAAAACAAAAAAATCAAAAAAATCAAAGAGGAAAAAAAAGTCAAAGTCAACAAAAGTCAACAAAAAGTCAACATTTTCAAAAAATGATGACTTCGCACTGCGAAGTCTGCGATTTTTCTGCAGATTTTTGGTTTCTTTGATTTAATTCCAGATTTTGTTTCATATCATTTGCATAATTATTTTAGTCAGCATTCATGGCTAATTGGGCCAAGCAAAACCAGAAATAAGAGACTTGCCATTAATGCCTAGGTTGGAAGCTTTTTCTTCCAACCTAGCATGTGACAAGCAAGTGGGCTTGCCCTTGGGCAGCTCTTGTCCCTCCCAAGTGACCTGTTAACCACCCCAAGGTTGCCAGCCACCTGCTTGAAGTCTTTCTTCCTGCTTGCTTCCCCAAAACCAGTCAAACCCAGCTGGATTTTTCACTTGCAAAAGTCATGAGTGCCTACCCTGTTTTGGCAGCAACTTTTCACCCCTCACACCAGCCACATATAGCCTTTTGCATCCCCCAATCTCTGCACATCACAGTGCACGTTTTTATTGATCAACCATTGAGATTTCAAGGATTGATCCCCAAGCTTGGCCAATTGCAATTCAGCCATGTTTCTCATCATTACTATCCTAAAACCTTTGATTTTGTGGCTGAAATCAGTCAAAGACTTAACCCTTGGCACAAGGCAGAGTTGCCTCTATCCATTAGCATTAAATGCAAAGCCAAATAGCCTGAATTTAGCCCACAAATCAGCTAGGTCCTATTGGATTTTCATCATTACTTGAGATTGCATTTTGGCCTATAAATAGAGATGCAAGGCAAGAGGAAATGGCAGCATTAGAGAAGCATTGCATAGCATAAGAAAGAGCAGAAAACACAGCAATTCAAAGAGCATTACACACAAAGAAACACTACTCAAACAACCAGAAAAAAAACCAATCAAACACAAAGCCTTGCCAAGTTCAAAGTTCATCCAAATTCAAAACCTTTGCAAGAACACTCAACCAATTCAAATCCATTGCAGCTAGAGCTTTGCTAAGGATTTCTGTAAGTTTCTAAGCCTTTGTTTTGCATTTTCATTTGTGCTTGCATAGCATTTTTGGTCCAAAACCTTTTGTTCTAGAAACCCCTTTTGAATTTCAAAAGAAATCCCAAGGTTTTCAAAACATCAAAACTGGTTTGTCCAGCTCTTTTCATTGCAAAAACTCAAATCTTTTCACTCACCTAAAAGGTCCTGAGTGTGTTCAGAAGTTGTTTCTGAACAAAAGTTCAGAAACAGCTTCTGAACTCAAAAATTCGCATTGTTCGCAGTGCGAAGTCATGGTCGCTGAGCGACCATGACAGAACTCAGAATCTGAGTTTAGGTGCCCAAATGGCAATTTTTGAGGTTCTAGCCCAAGAGCTCAGAACCTAGGAGTTTTAAAACTCATTTTATCCAAACCATGTCAAGGATTTTGCATAATATTGGAAAATTCGCAAGTTCGGGTAACATTTTTTTGGGTAACTTGCAAAACAAGTTATGTCCCCAAACTTTCAAAACAGCTTGAACAAATAAGCTATGTTCATCATTTCAATTAAAACTTGAACAATAAACATTGTTCATGATTTTCAAAACCCAAGCGTGAACATACGCCAAATTTGTTCGCTTTTCAAAACCGTTCGCAAAACGAGCCGAACTTGGGCGTTTTCTAGCAAAATTGCTAAAATCTTTCCATTTTGGATTTTCAAACCAAATGTTTTGATAAACTTTGGGATTTCTAAGAAATTCTACCAAAAACTTGAATGAAAAAGGGATGGTGTGACGTATGTCTCTCCATTGCCCCGATTGTACGAATGCGTGACGTATGTCTCGTCGTTCAGACAATCGTCATTCCATTTTCAACATATCCGACCACACCAAACCAAATCTTCCCCGTGGCCATTAGATTCAATCCCCCGACTCATTGGAGTCACCCCGGTCAATGATTGACTCAATTGAGTCCATTGTACCTCTTTTGGTCCCAACGCGACCAAATCGAACCCTCTTACCCAACGGACATGTTTTACCTATTCTAAGCGCGATTCGTAAACAAACGCTTAAGCCTCCCATGCGCGAGCATACAAGCTAATACGCTTAAGTCTCCCATACGCGAGCATACAAGCTACGTTTAATCGCAAGAATACGGTCAAAATATCGTCCATTTAACCAGCTTTAAGTTCTTTACGAAAGAACTACGTACGCTTTGAATTCTCCGACTACCGGGAGATACGTAGGAGCAAGATCGACATCTTGTCAAGCGCAATAATAAAAAACTTTTTTTTTCTCTTTCGTTTGTTTTCATCTCTTTTCCCCCCTTTTATTATATTTTCTTTGACATAGATAAGCATGCGCGCAAAACATTTAAAAACAATTTAAGCTTTAGCCAAATAGAAGGTTCCCGTTGAGTACAACGGACGTGAGGGGTGCTAATACCTTCCCCTTGCGTAACCGACTCCCGAACCCGACAATGGTTGCGATGACCAGTCCTTCTCCTCATCGTCAAGGGTTTTATTATCGTTTCCCTTTCAAAATAAAAAAACTTAAGGGTTTATCAACGTTCCCTTTACACAAAAACTTTGGTGGCGACTTCACAAAAGCCCTCCGAGCGTTCGCGGACGTCCTCGGAGGATTTGCGCGTTTTTTAAACGAGGTGCGCACAGCTGGCGACTTCACTGGGGACCCTTTTCCCACTAGCGAGTCAAGCCTAACCTATTTGGCTTTTAAGCCAATTGTTTTTATTTTATTTGCGCGCCATGCTTTTATTTTTTATTTATCTACTTCATATTTATGCTTTATGTTTATATTTGCTTTATTCTGCTTTATATTCATATCATATATATATCAAATGCGGGGGTTACTTGTGTGATGTTACTCCACATTGTTCGGGTTAATGCCGGACGTGTGAGGCTCTCTACCCGAGCTTGAGAAAAAAACTAAGTTAGAAGGAGGTTGTGTGCGGAAGCCCGCGTTGACGTATGTCCGTGAGGTAGGATGCCCAACCCCGCTTAGAGGAGATTTTCACGTGGAATTAATTGAAGTCATGTCGACGTATGTCCATAGACAACCCTAATTCCATATGAGATCTATGACTCTAAGGACCTCTTCTTAGGAAATTTCACCTTTTAGAGCCTACATGTGAGGATGGGGGGAAGTTCCGAACCTTCATAAACCATACCCTTGCATATCATTTGCATTCATGAAAGTAATTTTCGCATCATTTTGCTTTATAGGAATTTTTAAAAAAAGAACAACCAAATATTAGCAAAAAGAAATATGGATTCCGGGAACAAAAATACACTCGCCTTCAAGATTAAAGCTCCTAGGGTGGAAAGCTTATTAGCTCTAAGCAAAAGGCTCTCGTCGGTCAACAAGAGTATTTTCGAGGCAAGCTATGGGCTAATCCTTGATCTCCTACACGTGAGAATAGATTCAACGGCCTTAACCACTTTGGCGCAATTCTTCGACCCACCTCTACGGTGCTTCAGATTTCAAGACTTCCAACTAGCGCCGACTTTGGAAGAGTTTGAGAAGATTTTGGGTTGTAGCATGAAGGATCACGAACTCTATCTCGGTCCGGGAAAGGACCCCACATTAGAAGCCATCGCCGAATCCTTATACCTTGACACCCAAGAAGTGGCATCTAACTTGGAAGTTAGAGGAAACCTTAAGGGATTCGCAAGAAAGTTTTTGGAAGCCAAAGCTCGGGAAATGTTAGCCAACAAAGAGGGAAGGGCATTCAACGCCATCTTAGCCCTCTTAGTCTACGGAATTCTCTTATTCCCCAACATGGACGATTTCATAGACTTTCCGGCTTTAGAGGTATTTATGACTAAAAATCCGGTTCCCACAATTTTGGCGGATTTTTATCATACCCTCTACTCTAGGCATGAACAAGCAAGGGGACGCAAAATTTCTTGTTGTACTCCTATGGTGCAAATTTGGATGATGTCCCACATGCCAAGAAACCGAGACTTTGTGGAAAACCGGGCCAAGCTCAAATGGTCGCAACGGATGACAACCCTCGCCGAGAAGGACATCCATTGGTTTTCACCAAATTTAGAGGACCCGGAAATTATCCTCAGTTGCGGGGACTTCCCTAACGTACCCCTCATTGGTACTAAGGGATGTATTAACTACAATCCAGTCCTCTCTCTCCGACAACTAGGTTTTTCAATGGAAGATAAACCTAATGACCTTTTGTTGGAAGCTTTCTACTTAAGGGAAGGCGATCAAGACCCGGCATTGCTAGAGAGAATCCGGGGAGCATGGAGCCAAGTACGCAAAGGAAGGGTCGGCAAGAGAAACTGTGTCGCCAAACCCCTTTATACTCAATGGGTGAAGGAGAGGGTTAAAGCAATCAAGTTACCCTTTGTGGTCATAAGCCCTCCAAAACCTCCTACACCTAAACCTATTGCAACCATTCCCAACAAAGAAGTGGAGGAACTCAAAGCTAAAATTCAAGGACTCCAAAACAAAAACGGAGACTTAGAATTGAAACACCTCCAAGCTTTAGGAGAAATCACTAGGACGAAGAGAGACCGTGATGAAGTGACAAATTCTCTCCTAGTGTGCCAAAAGCGGCTAAGAATCTCCGAAGGGAAGAGAGATTGGATAGGAGGCGGCTTGGTTAGTGCAGATGCCAACCTTGTGGCCAAGGACGAAGAGTTGGAAAGAATCTTACATTCCAACCAAGAGCTCAAGAAGTTTGGCAAACTAGCCATCGAAGCTCAACAGAAATGGAGGTTGAAATTTCAAGAGAAAAATCAACAGCTCCAAGAAGTAGTTAAAGACTACAAAGAGCAGCTTCAAGCCGAACGCGTCCAGCGGCAAAGACATGAGAGCCTTTCTCATCAAGGGAGGCTAAAATGCAATCGTCTCGAAGAAGACATCAAGAAATTCGAAGAATACTTCGACAAGATTGCAAGAGCTCATGGGGACCATATTGCACAACTACATGATGAAATTAGAAGTGCAAGAGTCAAGCTAGACCAGCGCAAGGAAGTGATTGAGTGTGTATGGCGAGACGCCACCCGGTTAAGTGAGGATTTCACTAAATTGGTTGCATTCTCGAACTTGGTAATCACCCAACTTCCAAAGAGGCTAGCGGAGGCCGAGATGGTCATGCCCTACTTTGTCATCCCTATGGAGATCCAGAAGTTTATGAAGTTCTGCAAGGACACCATAGATTTCTATAGGGAGGAGATGAGCAAAGCCGAGAAGCGAGCGGCTATTTGATTTGTAATAGCATTAGTTACACTTTGTAAACAAATGTTATTTAATCAAATATATTTTGAAGCATAATCAATTTCCCGGTCTTTAATATTTCGAATTGCTAATATTAATTGTGCACCTTTAAATTCCTCCATAAAGCAAAAATAATAAAAAAAAAAAAAAAACGCATATTTTGCATACTCATCGCATACATACATCCACATGCATCTTCATACATTTTTTTCAAAAAAAAAAAAACTCATTCATTTCCCTAAAAACAGTTCAAAGCAATCATAGCCCGAAAACCCCGAAAGCCCTCGGTCCAAGAACCAGATCTCCAACACTCGTACGGAACACGAGCTAACAAACAAAGGATCATGGACAATTTGTGAAATTTCTGGCTTAGCAACTGGTAAGGAGGTTAAACTGGTTCTGATTACTGGCTGGTTCTGAACCAAACAGGTTCTGAACTTGAAACTTAGCACAATTTAAACAGTTATGCAACAAGCAATAAAAAGTGCAGAAATAAAAGAACACAAGGTTTGTTAACCCAGTTCGGAGTAAACACCTCCTACTCTGGGGGATACCAATCCAGGAAGGAAATCCACTATTGGAATTAATCCTTAAGACTCAGACACTGACTCCCAGTTCCTATCCCAAGCAATCAATCTCCACCTAGTCAGACTTCTACCCACGCATGAGTATTAGAATCCACTAACTTCCTATTCAAGCAACTGCAACCCAGCCACTTGAACAACCCTTGAACTAAACCCTAGTTCTGAACAAATAACCCAGTTTTTGAAGAACACACTTCAAAACAAAAACTTCATTCTTGCTTAAAAGCTTTGAATGAATTACAACTCAATTAAACCTAAACCAACTCAAAACATATGAGTGGTGCACAAAACAAAGCTTAAAAAGCTTACACACACTAAGACTCAATTCTCTGATTTTTTCTCTCTAAATCATGTCTCTTGAATAGCAGCAAAGCACTCCTTATATAGTCTTCAGCAAGCAACATTAATCTGAATTAAATCTTCTCAAATAGATATGTTTCTGAATTATGCAAGGCTTAAAAAGGAAACATATAAATCTTCAATGTATCTGCAATGTATCTTTATAAAGATTCTGCAGAAAAATACGAACTTCATAAAACTGAACCAAATCTTCATAAAATCTTCACCAAATCAACCAGCAATCTAGAAGCAATATGCGAAGATAAATCCTTGATAAATCTCGCCAAGATTCGCGCCAAAATAACTTGTAAAAATGCAGCTTCTGAAGAAGTCAACAAAAGTCAACGCGGGCATCAGACTCACATTTCAGCTTCTGAAGTGCTACAGTGCGTCTGTAGGTGCATTCAGCTTCTGAAGGATTTTTCATCTTCTGAACAGCTTCAAATCAAGTTTCTTGCAACTGAAGACTTGTTCTAAATAAGGAGATGCTTCTATTCAACACATTGGATTTGCCAAAACATGCAGCCAACTACAAAATACTCAACAATCTCCCCCTTTGGCAAATTTTTGGCTAAAACCAATGTTCACACACCCAAGTTCTTCAAACTCCCATAAGACTATCTCAGCAATGAAGAACTCCACAAAAATATAACATAGCAAACAGATTAGCAGCGGATTCAGCTATGTTAAACATTAAAAACCAATGAGTTTCAGCTTCTGAACACTGATACACACAAAACAGCTTCTGATCAACTTGAAGCACACAAAACACAGTCACTGATCAACTCCTGATCATCACAAACACTCCTGAAGCTTCACAACACTCCCTCTGCAACTCAGCATTCACTATTAAAAACTCCCCCTTAATTCTGAACTGCAGTAACACTTTAGGATCACAAAAACCACATAAAACACTCCCCCTGAAGCTTCACAATCGTGCAAACACATGAACAACCACTCCAACAACTTAATTCTCCCCCTTACTTCTGAACTATGTAAAAACATGATAAACCAGCTTCTGAAACTCTGAACAAAATGTATGACTGCTTACCAAAACAAACAATAACTCCAGTTTGAACTCAGGTTTTTCTCCCCCTTTTTAGCCACAAAATTATGACAAACTGCAGGCCTCACATAGGGTTTGAAAACTGCACAAACATCTTCAAAATATGTCCCAGTTTTGACTTCAGACCCAGGATCAGATACACATTTAGCAAGAGCAAAACTGGCAGGTACTCTATCTTCCTCACATCCAGTTTGCAATAATTGCTATAAATCCTTATGCTGACAAACATTTGAAGAACCACAACCAAAAACATTCCTCCCAGCAATTTGTTTCTCAAAATCAGCCACTCTTTTCTGATCACAAGTCCTAGCAACTTCAGACTTACAAGAAAATAGTACCTTCTGAGCAGGAACATGAGCTTTGCTCCAGACTTTGGATGGTCCAGCACCAGAATTCTTCTGTGCTATAGGAATTGGCTTGCTGTCATCAGCAACAGCCTTTCCCTTTCCTTTGTTCAGATTCTGAGCAATACCTTCACTCTTAGGTCTCCAAACTTTCTTGATTTTGCTCTTGTTCACAGCTGGTTCAACTTTTCTGTGTTGCAAATGTTTGGGATAACCATGCAATTTGTAACAAAAAGGTTTAATGTGACCCTTTTTACCACAATGATGACAGACCCAAGGTTGATTCCTTCTTTTGTTTCTGTTAAACTTCTGGGAATGCATCTGAGCATGCATCTGAGGCAGCATCTGAACTTGCTTATGAGGTATCATTTGCGCTGGCTTCTGACCTTGCATCTGTGCTTGTTTCTGAGGTCTCCTCTTTGGCGTTCCAACCATAGAATCATGAGTTTGAGTAGCAGGAACAAACTGACTAACAGGATTTTTCTCCTTGAGCTTCAGACTCTGATCAACATAACCTAACCCAGTTTTTCCTTGCTTCTGGATATCCAGAATTTCCTCCAACTTATCAGTAGCAGAATTCATCATCCTAACTTGCTTCTTCATCTGATCAAGTTGGGAATTCAGTTGGCTCACTTCATCCTTTAAATCAGAGTTTTGTACCAAAAGTTCACCTTTCTCAGCCTCCAGTTGACAAATGTTCTTCTTCTTATCCACTACTTGATTGCAAACTTCTAAACTTCTGATGTATAGATTCTTGTAATTTTCAGCGAGTTCATCATATGAGAGTTTTGCAACTTCAGACACAGATGAGGCTATAGACTCTGAGTCAGACTCAGAAAATGTCTCAGACTCTGAAAATGCATCAGACTTTGAACCAGTTCCAGAGTTCTGTTTTAACCTTACCATCAGGCCTGTATTAACCTTAGCAGATTCACTCTCAGCATCTTCTTCAGAATCATCATCAGACAATGAAGCAGCTAGGCTCTTCTTCTTCTGCTTCTTAAGAAAAGTAGGACATTCTGTCTTGATATGTCCAAAGCCCTCACACTCAAAGCACTGAACACCTTGTGATTGTTTACTATTTTCTTCAGTTTTGGCCCTTTTTAAATCATTATGAGGCTTGCTATTGTAAAACCTGATGTTCTGACCCTTGGATTTTGACTTTCTATCCACAAGCTTCAGAATCTTATCAAACTGTTTCCCCAGCACCCCAAGTGCTTCTGATAAATCATTATCATCCTCATCTGGTTCTTGTTGATCATCAACTTTAGAGTTTACAGCAAGAGCTATTCCTTTCCCTTTCTTCTCAGGCTGTTTGCAAAAAGCACTTTCAAAATTCAAAAGGGATCCAATCAGCTCCTCAACCTTCATAGTGGTAATATCATGGGCTTCTTCTATTGCTGTAACCTTCATATCAAACCTTCTGGGCAGGGACCTGAGGATTTTTCTGACTAATTTCTCATTTGTCATCTTTTCCCCAAGAGAATCAAAGGAATTGGCCATGTCCAGCACATTCATGTAGAAATCCTGAATAGATTCATCTTCCATCATCTTCAGGTTCTCAAACTTTGTTGTGAGAAGTTGAAGTCTGGATAGCTTAACCTTAGGGGTTCCTTCATGAGTGGTTTTCAGAATTTCCCAAGCATCTTTTGCCACAGTACACTGCTTGATGAGTCTGAACATGTTCCTATCAACACCATTGAAAATTGCATTTAAGGCTTTTGAGTTTCCATGTGACAGATCATCTTCAGCTTTGGTCCATACTTCTTCAGGCTTCAGAACCTCAGTCTTGTTCCCATCTTTGTCCAAAACCACAGGATGATCCCAGCCCTTAATCACAGCTTTCCAAGTCCTGCTGTCAATTGACTTTAGAAAAGCACACATCCTAGACTTCCAATATTCATAGTTTGTGCCATCTAGTAGGGGTGGTCTGTTGACAGGGCCTCCTTCTCTCTCCATAAAGCCAGACATTATTAACTCTGGATCTCACCCAAAACACAGGTAGGGTGCCTGCTCTGATGCCAATTGAAATTTCTGGCTTAGCAACTGGTAAGGAGGTTAAACTGGTTCTGATTACTGGCTGGTTCTGAACCAAACAGGTTCTGAACTTGAAACTTAGCACAATTTAAACAGTTATGCAACAAGCAATAAAAAGTGCAAAAATAAAAGAACACAAGGTTTGTTAACCCAGTTCGGAGTAAACACCTCCTACTCTGGGGGATACCAATCCAGGAAGGAAATCCACTATTGGAATTAATCCTTAAGACTCAGACACTGACTCCCAGTTCCTATCCCAAGCAATCAATCTCCACCTAGTCAGACTTCTACCCACGCATGAGTATTAGAATCCACTAACTTCCTATTCAAGCAACTACAACCCAGCCACTTGAACAACCCTTGAACTAAACCCTAGTTCTGAACAAATAACCCAGTTTTTGAAGAACACACTTCAAAACAAAAACTTCATTCTTGCTTAAAAGCTTTGAATGAATTACAACTCAATTAAACCTAAACCAACTCAAAACATATGAGTGGTGCAAAAAACAAAGCTTAAAAAGCTTACACACACTAAGACTCAATTCTCTGATTTTTTCTCTCTAAATCATGTCTCTTGAATAGCAGCAAAGCACTCCTTATATAGTCTTCAGCAAGCAACATTAATCTGAATTAAATCTTCTCAAATAGATATGTTTCTGAATTATGCAAGGCTTAAAAAGGAAACATATAAATCTTCAATGTATCTGCAATGTATCTTTATAAAGATTCTGCAGAAAAATACGAACTTCATAAAACTGAACCAAATCTTCATAAAATCTTCACCAAATCAACCAGCAATCTAGAAGCAATATGCGAAGATAAATCCTTGATAAATCTCGCCAAGATTCGCGCCAAAATAACTTGTAAAAATGCAGCTTCTGAAGAAGTCAACAAAAGTCAACGCGGGCATCAGACTCACATTTCAGCTTCTGAAGTGCTACAGTGCGTCTGTAGGTGCATTCAGCTTCTGAAGGATTTTTCATCTTCTGAACAGCTTCAAATCAAGTTTCTTGCAACTGAAGACTTGTTCTAAATAAGGAGATGCTTCTATTCAACACATTGGATTTGCCAAAACATGCAGTCAACTACAAAATACTCAACAATTTGGAACAAACTCAAGCGGCTTTGATAGATGAGGTTGATGGAATGAAGGGGAAGATGGATCAGATGCTAGAGTTAATGCAAGCTTTATCGGCACGAGAGAGTAATCCTCGCCCAGCAACGGATGCGGCCAATGTGCAATGGCCTCTTTACGGTTTACCTCCAGATTATACCCCACCATTTGAAAATGAGGGCCATGGACCACCTCCACCACCGCTCACAATCCCCGTAAGGAACGAAGAGCGTCGTCCTCAAGGAACTTCTACTACTCAGCATGAGGTGATTTCCCACGATCAGCCAAGACAGTCTGCTCCCGACACCACCCACCAAAACAATGATACCACCCAAATGTATCGAGTTTTGGAAGAAAGGTTGAAAGTTGTCGAAGGGTTCAGTTCATACGGTGCCCACAACGCTTTAGACATGTGCCTAGTGCCCGACGTGGTGATCCCTCCGAAGTTTAAAGCACCGGACTTCGAAAAGTACAAGGGAATTCAATGCCCTCAGAACCATCTACGGATGTTCTGTAGGAAGATGGCAGCTTACGCAATGAACGAGAAACTCATGGTGCATGTGTTTCAAGATAGTTTAAGCGGAGCGTCCTTGGATTGGTACATGCAGCTCGAGCGTACCCACGTCCAAACTTGGAAGGATCTAGCCGATGCTTTCCTAAAGCAATACAAATATAATTTGGACATGGCTCCAAATAGGATGCAGCTGCAAAATCTCCTACAAAGAAGCAACGAGTCCTTCAAGGAGTACGCTCAGCGGTGGAGAGAATTAGCTTCTCGTGTGCAACCACCATTATTGGAAAGGGAGCTTGTCGACACCTTTATGGGCACACTTCAAAGCCCATATTATGACAAGATGATTGGAAGCACATCTGCCGGCTTTTCCGATCTAGTCATGGTTGGTGAAAGAATAGAGGACAGAGTAAAGAGGGGAAAGATCCAAGGCCCTCTAGAAGCTCAAAGTGGAGCTAGGAGACCCCCCAGCAACTTTCACAAAAAGAAAGAGGGGGAGACAAATGCTGTTCTAGTGGGACCATCTTGCCCACCATCAAATCAAATGCCTCACTACCACTATCCTTATGTGGCAGCAGCAACGGCTCAAGGGCATTACTCACCTCAAGTAATTCCCACAACTCCACCGCGACAACCAGCAGTGTTGCCTCATCAACAGCAACAACAACAAGGCGGGTACCCACCAAGGAACCAAGCGGGCCCGAGGAACAATTACAACAATAGACAGTTTGATCCCGTACCCATGCCATATGGTCAGATTTTGCCATATTTAATCCAAAAGGGCATGGTCGAGATAAAACCATTACCAGCTTTGGTGCCACCATATCCACCTTGGTATAATCCCAACGCAAGATGCGAATACCATGCGGGGTCCCCGGGACACAACATTGAAGGATGTAAAGCACTCAAATACAAGGTCCAGAATCTCATTGACAAGAAGTTGTTAACCTTCAAAGAGGAAAACCCCAATGTAAAGAATAACCCATTGCCGGGACATGCGGGTCCCTCTGTAAATGCAGTGGAAGGACAAGAGGACTTTGGTCTAATCAAGAAGGTAGCCAATGTTAAGACCCCTCTGTCAACCATAAGGGAGCGTTTAACCGGTTTTGGCTTGTTCGAGGAAATGCACGCCAACTGTGAAGCCAAGTGTGGAGGGCTGAAGATTTGTCTTCAAGAGCTAATGGACCAAGGATGGATTCAAATGGGCTATATAAAAGACGGCACGGATGTTGCAACTTTGGAGTCTCACGACCCAAAACCTCTCGAAATCCCTTACCAAAGGAGAGAGGTACCAATGCCCATACAGCCCATAACATTCCACGTACCTGCACCCTTCTCTTTTGAAAGCACGAAGAGGGTACCATGGAATTACCAACCTGTGGCCTATGTGGAAGGAAAACCACTAGCCAAAATTGAGCCCAGCATCACTAACATTGCCGGTGTTGGAGGAATAACCAGAAGTGGTAGAGTCTTCGCTCCGAAAGAACTCGGGAAGACGCCAGTCGTACTACCAGGAGAGTGTGGAGGAAAAAGAGAACCAAGCGGGGCCCTCTCAAAAGGCAACCCCACAAAAAGAGGCCGAAGAGTTCCTAAGGATAATCCAAAAGAGCGAGTACAAGATCATTGACCAGCTAGGTCAAACTCCCTCCAAGATCTCCATGCTATCCCTACTACTAAGCTCAGAAGCACACCGAGAAGCATTGATGCGGATCCTCAGTGAGGCACATGTCACTAAGGACATTCCTGTGGACCAATTCGACGGGATAGTCGGAAATATTACCTCAAGTAGGTACTTGGGTTTCAATGGCGATGAGCTACCCGATGAGGGGCACATTCATAACCGCGCCTTACATATCTCCGTAAAATGCATGGACCACATCCTCTCTCGAGTGTTAGTGGATACGGGGTCATCTTTGAATGTCATGCCCAAGACTACCCCCCTCAAGCTATCATGTGAAGGGACAGTAATGAAGCCCAACGCCTTGGTTGTAAAAGCTTTCGATGGGTCAAGAAGAGCCGTCGTAGGGGAGATCGACTTACCAGTCCAAATCGGACCTAAGGTTTTCACCATAACCTTCCAAGTCATGGATATCAATCCGACTTACAGCTGTCTTCTCGGACGACCATGGATTCATGCGGCCGGAGCCATCACCTCTACTCTGCACCAGAAACTTAAGTTCATCATTGATAACCAAATGATTGTAGTTTCCGGGCAAGAGGACATGATGGTAAGCCATCTCTCATCATTCCGTTATATAGAAACGGACGAAGAAGCTGTGGATGTTCCCTTCCAGTCTTTGGAAGTGGCAAATGTCGTGACTTTGAGCTCAAAGCCCAAGAAAGAGGCTTGGACAGCCATGTCATCATGGAGGGCAATAAGAGAGGCCTTAGAAGAAAGCCGACCTGCCGGATGGGGCAAGTTAGTGGACATACCGGAGAAGAAGAATCGCTTCGGGTTGGGGTATCATCCATCAACCGAAACTTCCTCAAAGCCTCCAAAGCAAGGGATCCTCCCCGTTTCAGAAACATTCATCAGTACGGGATTTATCAATGAAGATCAAGTGGCTCTGCTTGAAGACGTAGATGAAGACGTGCCTGATTTGGTGTACCGTTGCGCTTCGGATGAAGCTTTGAACAATTGGAGGGCTATCGCAATTCCCGAGATCATTACCAAGATCAAGTAATAAACCATGTTTGTATTTTGCTTTTGAAAAAAAAATCATCATTTAGCTCTGCCCAAGGCAAATGATTAGTCGTGTGGGGCCCCCATGTTTTTAAAGTTATTTTCAATCATGAATAAAATCACTCTTTTATGTTCATTTGAGTCTTTTCTTTTTTGCATTTGTTTTAAAATTTTTTTTTTTTACAAAAAGCCTAAAAAAAATCATACTCATGCAGATCTACAAATCCACCCTCCAAAAACAACACTGCCTTAATCCCTTATGACTTCGATTTCCCGATTAATCAAACGGAAGATGATGAAGAGGACGATTATGAACCGCCTGAAGAATTGTCCAGACTTGCAAATCAAGGGGATAGGGTAATACAACCTCACCAAGAATCAGTTGAAAAGGTCAACTTGGGAACCGAAGAGGATAAGAAAGAGGTCAAGATAGGAGCCTCCCTGCATGAAGATGTGAAAGGAAAGGTGATTAAGCTTTTGCAAGAGTACGTGGACGTATTCGCTTGGTCGTATCAAGACATGCCAGGTTTAGACCCTAACATCGTTGTACACAAGCTGCCACTCAAGCCGGAATGCCCGCCAGTGAAACAGAAATTGAGAAGAACTCGACCCGATATGGCTCTCAAGATCAGAGAGGAGGTCAAAAAGTAATTCGATGCCGGCTTCTTAGCCGTAACCAAGTATCCAACATGGGTTGCCAACATTGTGCCAGTTCCGAAGAAGGATGGCAAAGTTAGAATGTGTGTGGATGTTGGTATAAGCCCTAGAGGCCAATAGTTTATGTCAAACTTTTATATGTATCATGACTTTTATTATTGAATAAAATATGGCGTTCTTTATTACACTTGTTATAAGATAAATAAAGTCCCTAGAATAGTTAGTTCATGTGATGGAATATTAAGTGTGACTTAATCATGAGATTACATCAACAGAAAGAACACTATTCTTAAATGTATCCGTAGTCAAGCTTTAATATGAATTGGGATAATATTAAAGCATGGAGACTATTATGTATGTAGACTGATGACCACATCTCATGGGTCATGAATATGAGATATTAAGTCTATACATAGGTATAAGTATTAGGAGTAATATTTATACTGGATTGACCCATCGTGAGAATACTACATAGTATGTTATGAAATCGTCATAAGTTATTCTCACAATGATAATAGTGTATATCACTCTTAGACCTGAAACCACTATGATCCCTAGATGTGGACTCAAGTGTTTTATTGCCATTCAAACGTTGTCTGTAACAAGATGACTATAACGTTGGTTAATGGGCACTCGATGAATCATGCTGAGGGACATGAGTGTCCTAGATGGGATTTGTCCCTCCTCATAACAGGAGATATATCTTTAGGCCTCTTGATGGAATATGACTGGAAAAATGCATGGCCATGCCGGATTAAGTCAATATGAGATATTGGACTTATTCGTTGTTCAGTATATTTCGGGATCAAGAAATATAAATATTGAGCTAAGCAAGGGTGACGTAATCTATGCCTTGTGTTCAATAAAGATATTAGGACAAAGGAGTAATCGTACACATTGATATTATCATGGAAAGGTTTCGTCAGATCACTTGACATTCTTGTCACTTGGGTAGCAGTGATGTGTTGCTAGATACCGCTCACTGTTTATAATATTAAATATAGGATTTAATATTATTGCCAACGTTGCAAGAACCTATAGGGTCACACACAAAAGAACGGTAAAAAGGAGAAATATAAGTAGTACTTATATGATGGGGTACGTTTAGCAATGTGCGCTAATTAGTTAGCGGAAGCTGATGGGCTAATGGGCTTTTGAAGCTCAAGCTGATTTTGTGCAGCAAGGAGTTCTATAAATAGAAGCTCTAGTGCTGAAATCAGCTAGTGCTTTTCGTCTAACCCTAGAGCAAAACCGTAACCCTTATTCTCTCCCTAACCTCTGATCGCTTGGCTAGCACCGGGAATCAAAGGAAGCCGTTCGTGTGGACGAGTAGAGGCTTTGCTTACTTGCTCAGCTGTGATCAAAGAAACAGTTTCTGCACTAAGAGGTAACAATTCTATCACTGATTCATGTGATATTCGTAATGATCCAAGGAAAGGAAATCAAATTTTTTTTTAAACTTCCGCTGCACTTTATATGTCGATTTCCCTTCAGTGGTATCAGAGCCAATTACGAAACCATGAATCGGATTGTTTTGTTTACTGCTTTATGTTTTAATTGGATTAAACATAATCGAATACAATTAAATAATAAAGACGAATTAAAATTGGCAAGGCATCACGTTTCCGTGCATGGACTTTCGGTTTGTTTGAAGCTTCGGAACCGTATCAGGTGAAGCATCAATATATCGATTATCCATATCGACGGAGATGTGTTGCTCGATCACATACGCACATAATTGAATCGTATCACTTTTCTGTGCATGGCTTTTCGAATTGTTTGAAGCTTCGGAACCGTTTTCTGGTGAAGCATCAATACTTTCGATTATCCATATCGACAGAAATATGATTGATAAATTCTGTGTAACAGAAGTATATGTGATATACTCGTGATGATCGTTCACTAAATCAAGTCAGATGATATTTGTTCATATTGGATGATTGTAAACTGGAGCTTCGGAACCGTATCAGGTGAAGCATTCTAAGTTCGATCACCATATTGGATAAACAATCAGAGTACTTTGATTGGTGTGATCATACTGTTACAACGGGGTTCATAACGCCGCAAGTGTTGTGCCGTCATGATTAGGGTTACGAAAAGGCTGAAACCTGGTTCAGAATCGTGACACGATTAGAGAATCGTGACACGATTTTGTGCCCAGCAAATCGTTTGCTTCTGCCTATAAAATCGTGACACGATGCCAGAATCGTGACACGATTTTATGCCCAGCAAATCCTTTGCTTCTGCCTATAAAATCGTTTGCTGACCGGGCAGCGGAACCCCCGACTAATCTGCGTAGTGTGATCAATCGCCGAGTTTTAATTTAATTTATTTAATTATGAGGTGTTAATAATAATAAAAGGTGTTTTATTGTTGTTGTGTGAATGATTATGGCCTTAGTCTTATTATTTCTTTTATTTTGGATTTTTGAAATACGGCCTGCGTGTCGTGCCTCTCTCTTGAATTCTATATGTACATTCTCTTCTCATCCAATCCCTCGTATGTAAAACGAGTTTCTTTATATGTAATGTAATTAGAATACAAGAAGGTAATAGGACCATTGACGTTGGATTAGCCCTAGAAGTCCAGCTTGGAGAAGCAAGGTCGTTTCTAGGATTAGTTTAGATTCTTTCATTGGCTTGAGAGAATCATAGCGTTAGGAGGCCATAATCATGTCACTTTTATTTTGTATAATTGTTATGCATGCTTGAATGATTGGAGTGCGAATATATATGATATATAAGCCGTGGTGAGGTGAGATCAAACTAAATAAAATCCTTCAAAGTGATATATTAAGTTTAATGCTTTCCAAAAGAATAACACCCTTCAAGACTAATATCGAATGTGTGGGTTCTGCCCTAGCGAAGCACATGTTCTATGTTTGTAAGTCGCGGTGCGGTAATTTCATTTACCCGATTGTTATTCTATTGGGTTTAACTTAACTAAATTAATTTTAATATGATTAGAATAAATTTAGAAGCAAGAATTGGGAAATATCTATATGATAGATTAGAGTAAGAGTTACTCGCCCAATTGATTTGAAAGTTGTATGAGATACAATTGGAAATGTTCCTACCTAAATAGCTGAGTTTTGGGTGATCAGCCCTAGCTGACTCAAAACAAGGTGAAATAAGGATTTCAACCCGCTAGAAAATCTTCCAACGGGATTTTCCGAATTAAATGCTTGAAGGTCATTTGATTTGAGTAAAATAGTGGGAGCATATTTAATTAAAGGCCAAATTAAATATGTTATTTTCATGATACTTATTTTGTATATTTTAAATTGTAGATGGCAAATAACACTTCAAACAACATTTTGCGATCAATCCTTGAGAAGGATAAGCTGAATGAAACAAATTTTTTAGACTGGCACCGAAACTTGAGGATTGTCCTCACACATGAGAAAAAGCTGTATGTGCTTGATGAACCTGTTCCTGAAGAGGCACCAGCTGCAAATGCTCCCAGGGCTGAAAGAGATGCTTATAGTAGGCATGTCAATGATGCCGTGGAAGTCGCTTGCATCATGCTTGCAACCATGACCTCTGAGCTTCAGAAGCAACACGAGAACATGGCTGTGTTTGATATGATCGAACACCTTAAGACTCTTTATGAAGAGCAAGCTAGGCATGAAAGGTATGATGTCTCCAAGGCCCTTTTTGGAACTAAGCTGTCAGAAGGAAGTCCTGTAGGACCTCATGTACTCAAGATGATTGGGTACGTTGAGAACCTTGCGCGATTGGGTTTACCCCTTGAGCAGGAACTTGCTATTGATCTTATCTTGCAATTGTTGCCGGAAAGCTTTAGCCACTTTGTCATGAATTTCCTAATGAATGACATGGACAAAACTCTTCCACAGCTTGCAGCAATGTTAAGAACTGCTGAAAAGAACATGAAGGGAAAGGGAAAGACCATCTTGATGGTTAACAATGGAAAGGTCAAAAAGCATAACAAGAAGCCTAAAAGGTCTAAGGGAAATGGCAAAGGCAAATCAGTTGCTAAGCCATCAACCAAGGCCTTGAAGCCTACTGGAGGTGTGGCTAAGGAGGGCAAGTGCTTCTACTGCGGTAAGACCGGGCACTGGAAGCGCAACTGCCCAAAATATCTGGAAGATAAAAGGAATGGAACGGTTGCTTCCACTTCTTCAGGTATTTTTGTTATAGAAATTAACATGTCTACTTCTACATCATGGGTATTAGATACTGGATGTGGTTCTCATATTTGTACTGATGTGCAGGGGTTGAGAACGAGTAGAACATTGGCAAAAGGGGAGGTCGATCTACGAGTTGGCAATGGCGCAAAGGTTGCTGCTTTAGCTGTTGGAACTTATGAATTGACTTTACCTAGTGGTCTTTTAATACAGTTAGAGAACTGTTATTTTGTACCTGCAATTAGCAGGAATATTATTTCCGTTTCTTGTTTGGACAAGTCCGGTTTTTGTTTTACAATAAAAGACAAATGTTGTTCTATTTATTTGAATAATATTCACTATGCTAATGCCATTATGAGTAATGGACTTTATATTCTTGATCCTGATATGCCAATCTATAACATAAATACGAAAAGGATGAAACCTAATGAGTTGAATCCAACTTATCTTTGGCATTGTCGTTTAGGCCATATAAACGAAAATCGCATTTCCAAACTCCATAAAGATGGAATTTTGGACTCTTTTGATTTAGAATCATATGAGACATGTCGATCTTGCTTATTGGGAAAGATGACAAAGACCCCATTCACCGGAACAGGTGAAAGGTCTAGTGATCTTTTGGGACTCATACATACTGATGTATGTGGACCACTAAACACACCTGCTAGAGGAGGTTTTTATTACTTCATTACATTCACTGATGACTTTAGTAGATACGGATATGTGTATCTAATGAAACACAAATCTGAATCATTTACTTTCTTCAAAGAATTTCAAAATGAAGTAGAAAATCAACTTGGCAAGAAAATCAAAATGCTTCGATCTGATCGAGGTGGCGAATATTTGAGCCAAGAGTTTGACGATCATCTAAAAGAGTGTGGGATCTTATCCCAACTCACACCTCCTGGAACACCACAATGGAATGGTGTTTCTGAAAGGAGAAATCGAACCTTGTTAGACATGGTCCGATCTATGATGAGTCATGCTGATCTTCCAAACTCCTTTTGGGGACACGCCTTATTAACTGCAGCTTATACACTTAACCAAGTTCCATCCAAAGCGATTGAAAAGACACCATATGAGATATGGAGTGGTCGAAAACCCAATGTGAAACATTTAAAGATTTGGGGTTGTGAAGTTTATGTGAAACGACTAATGTCCACTAAACTTGAACAAAGATCTGACAAATGTTTCTTTGTGGGATATCCTAAAGAAACTAAAGGATACTACTTTTACAAACCATCTGAGGGCAAAGTGTTTGTCGCTAGAGATGGAGTATTCCTTGAGAAGGAATTTGTTTCCAAAGAAATTACTGGCAAAAAGGTAGATCTTGAAGAAGTTCAAGACCCACAAAGTAGTACGCCAATGGAGGAACAAGAGCAGGATACACAAGCTGTTGTGACAGAAAATCCTACTCCGATAACACAAGAACCACGTAGGTCAAATAGGATACGTCAAAAACCTGAGAGATATGGGTATCTCATATCAGAAGAATGTGACGTATTGCTCATGGATCAAGATGAGCCTATGACTTATCAAGAGGCCATTACTGGTCCTGAATCTGAGAAGTGGCTTGAAGCCATGAAATATGAAATGGATTCCATGTACACAAATCAAGTTTGGAACTTGGTCGAAGCACCTAAAGGAATTAATCCTATAGGATGCAAGTGGGTTTTCAAAAAGAAAACTGACATGGACGGAAAGGTAAACACCTACAAAGCACGATTGGTTGCTAAAGGCTTCAAACAAATTCATGGTGTAGACTATGATGAAACCTTTTCACCAGTGGCAATGATTAAATCCATTCGGATCTTACTTGCTATCGCTGCATACCATGATTATGAAATCTGGCAGATGGATGTTAAGACTGCTTTCCTTAATGGAAATCTCCTTGAGGATGTGTACATGACACAACCTGAAGGATTTGGCATTCCTAATAACATCCAAAAGGTATGCAAATTGCAGCGATCAATCTATGGATTGAAGCAAGCTTCCAGAAGTTGGAATCTTCGTTTTGATGAAACTGTACAACAATATGGATTCATTAAAAATGAAGATGAACCTTGTGTTTACAAGAAGGTTAGTGGGAGCATAGTCTCATTTCTGGTATTATATGTGGATGACATATTGCTTATCGGAAATGACATCCCTACACTACAAGAAATTAAATCTTGGTTAGGGAAATGCTTTTCTATGAAAGACTTAGGTGAAGCTTCCTACATATTAGGAATCAGGATCTATAGAGATAGATCACAAAGATTGCTTGGCTTAAGTCAGGGTACATACATTGACAAAGTCTTGAGACGTTTCAATATGTATGAGTCCAAGAAAGGACTCGTACCTATGTCATCAGGTATAAGTTTGTCAAAGGCACAATCCCCTTCAACTGATGAAGAAAGGGATCGAATGATGAATGTTCCATATGCATCCGCAATTGGATCTATCATGTATGCTATGTTATGTACTCGACCAGATGTCTCGTATGCTTTAAGTGCTACGAGCAGATACCAGTCTAATCCAGGTAACAGTCATTGGGTTGCTGTTAAGAACATCCTTAAGTACTTGAGAAGAACTAAGGATACTTTCTTGATCTATGGAGGTCAAGAAGAGCTCTCTGTAATTGGTTACACAGATGCTAGTTTTCAGACAGATCATGATGATTTCAAATCGCAATCTGGATACGTGTTTTGCTTAAATGGCGGTGCTGTTAGCTGGAAAAGTTCAAAGCAGGAAACAGTCGCTGATTCTACAACTGAGGCCGAGTATATTGCTGCATCTAATGCCGCAAAAGAGGCTGTTTGGATCAAGAAATTCATCTCTGATCTTGGTATAGTTCCAAGCATTGTGGATCCCATTGAATTGTTATGTGATAACAATGGAGCAATCGCACAAGCTAAAGAACCTAGATCTCACCAAAGATCCAAACACATACTTAGGCGCTATCATCTCATTCGAGAAATCATCGATAGAGGAGATGTGAAAATATGCAGAGTACCAACATCAGACAATGTTGCTGATCCACTGACTAAAGCTCTAACTCAGCAGAAGCATGATGGTCATACTAGATCTATGGGTATTAGGTCTATGCCTGATTGGCTCTAGTGCTAGTGGGAGATTGTTGGTATAAGCCCTAGAGGCCAATAGTTTATGTCAAACTTTTATATGTATCATGACTTTTATTATTGAATAAAATATGGCGTTCTTTATTACACTTGTTATAAGATAAATAAAGTCCCTAGAATAGTTAGTTCATGTGATGGAATATTAAGTGTGACTTAATCATGAGATTACATCAACAGAAAGAACACTATTCTTAAATGTATCCGTAGTCAAGCTTTAATATGAATTGGGATAATATTAAAGCATGGAGACTATTATGTATGTAGACTGATGACCACATCTCATGGGTCATGAATATGAGATATTAAGTCTATACATAGGTATAAGTATTAGGAGTAATATTTATACTGGATTGACCCATCGTGAGAATACTACATAGTATGTTATGAAATCGTCATAAGTTATTCTCACAATGATAATAGTGTATATCACTCTTAGACCTGAAACCACTATGATCCCTAGATGTGGACTCAAGTGTTTTATTGCCATTCAAACGTTGTCTGTAACAAGATGACTATAACGTTGGTTAATGGGCACTCGATGAATCATGCTGAGGGACATGAGTGTCCTAGATGGGATTTGTCCCTCCTCATAACAGGAGATATATCTTTAGGCCTCTTGATGGAATATGACTGGAAAAATGCATGGCCATGCCGGATTAAGTCAATATGAGATATTGGACTTATTCGTTGTTCAGTATATTTCGGGATCAAGAAATATAAATATTGAGCTAAGCAAGGGTGACGTAATCTATGCCTTGTGTTCAATAAAGATATTAGGACAAAGGAATAATCGTACACATTGATATTATCATGGAAAGGTTTCGTCAGATCACTTGACATTCTTGTCACTTGGGTAGCAGTGATGTGTTGCTAGATACCGCTCACTGTTTATAATATTAAATATAGGATTTAATATTATTGCCAACGTTGCAAGAACCTATAGGGTCACACACAAAAGAACGGTAAAAAGGAGAAATATAAGTAGTACTTATATGATGGGGTACGTTTAGCAATGTGCGCTAATTAGTTAGCGGAAGCTGATGGGCTAATGGGCTTTTGAAGCTCAAGCTGATTTTGTGCAGCAAGGAGTTCTATAAATAGAAGCTCTAGTGCTGAAATCAGCTAGTGCTTTTCGTCTAACCCTAGAGCAAAACCGTAACCCTTATTCTCTCCCTAACCTCTGATCGCTTGGCTAGCACCGGGAATCAAAGGAAGCCGTTCGTGTGGACGAGTAGAGGCTTTGCTTACTTGCTCAGCTGTGATCAAAGAAACAGTTTCTGCACTAAGAGGTAACAATTCTATCACTGATTCATGTGATATTCGTAATGATCCAAGGAAAGGAAATCAAATTTTTTTTTAAACTTCCGCTGCACTTTGTGCGCACCTCGTTTTTTTCCTCGGGAAAAAGACGCGCAAATCCTCCGAGGTCGTCCTCGAACGCTCGGAGGGCCTTTGTGAAGCCGCCACCAATGTTTTTGTGTAAAGGGAACGTTGATAAACCCTTAAGTTTTTTTTTGTTGTAAAGGGAAACGATAATAAAACCCTTTGACGATGAGGATAAGGATTTGGTCATCGCAACCATTGTCGGGTTCGGGAGTCGATTACGCAAGGGGAAGGTATTAGCACCCCTCACGTCCGTTGTACTCAACGGGAACCTTCTATTTGGTCAAAGCTTGAATTGTTTTTTTAATACTTTGCGCGCATGTTTATTTATGTTAAGAATATAATAAAGGGGGGAAAAGAGATAAAAACAAACGAAGAAAAAGTTTTTTATTATTGTGCTTGACAAGATGTCGATCTTGCTCCTACGTATCTCCCGGTAGTTGGAGAATTCAAAGCATACGTAGTTCTTTGGTAGAAAAACGTACATGTGTTGGTTGATTTTAATTGGACGATGTTTTAACCGAATTCTTGCGATTAAAACGTAGCTTGTATGCTCGCTCTTGGAGACTTATTAAGCGTTTGTTCGTGAATCGCATTAGAATTGTTAAAAGGTACGTCCGTTAGGGTACAGGGGTGAATTGGTCGCTATGGGACCAA
Source organism: Medicago ruthenica (assembly GCA_018208015.1). Lineage (NCBI taxonomy): Eukaryota > Viridiplantae > Streptophyta > Magnoliopsida > Fabales > Fabaceae > Medicago > Medicago ruthenica. The sequence goes on from CM031376.1 coordinate 19,827,435, forward strand.
AGGAGGTGCAATGGACTCATACAAGTCAATCATTGACCGAGTGGACTCCGAAGAGTCGGGCGATTGTTCGATTGACCCACTGAGATCAAGAACGGGTACAATGGACTCGGACGAGTCGAACATTGACCGAGTGGACTCAAACGAGTCGAGGGGTTGAGTCTAATGGCCAACGGGGGACCAAAAGGTTTGGATTGACCACAAGGGGCCAAGATTTGGTTTGGTTAGGGTTGTACATATTGAAAAAAGGGGAATGACGATTGTCCGAGCGACGAGACATACGTCACGCATTCGTACAATCGGGGCGATGGAGAGACATACGTCACACCATCCCTTTTTCATTCATGTTTTTGGGTTGAATCCTTTAGAAATCCCAAGGTGTTACAAAACATTTGGTTTGAAAACCCAAAATGGGAAGGTTTAGCAAATTTGCTAAAAAAAACGCGCAAGTTCGTCTCATTTTGCAAAAATGCGAACGTAAACGGTGTATGTTCATCTTTGAGTTTTGAACATCATGAACAATATTTATTGTTCAAGTTTAGATTGAAAAGATGAACATAGCTTGTTTGTTCATGTGGTTTTGAAAGTTTGGGAACATAACTTGCTTTGCAAGTTATCCACAAAATGGTCATACGAACTTGTGATTTTGCCAAAAATATGCAAAAACCTTGTTATGGTTTGAAGAACATGGATTTAAAAACTCTTAGGTTCTGAGCTCTGGGGCTAGAACCTCAAAAATTGGTTGTTTTGACACAAAAACTCAGGTTCTGAGTTCTGTCATGGTCGCACTGCGACCATGACTTCGCACTGCGAAGCATGCGAAATTTTGGGTTCAGAAGCTGTTTCTGAACTTTTGTTCAGAAACAACTTCTGAACACACTCAGGACCTTATAGGTGGGTGAAAAGCTTTGAGTTTTTGGGGTGAAAAAGGCTGGACAAACCAGTTTTGATGTTTTGAAAACCTTGGGATTTCTTTGGAATTCAAAAGGGGTTTTTTAGGACAAAGAGGTTTTGAGCCAAAATAGCTATGCAAACACAATTGTAAATGCAAGATAAGTGCTTAGAAACTTACAGAGCTCCTTAGCAAAGCTCCAGCTGCACTTGATTTGATTTGGTTGAAGGCTTTCACAAAGGTTTTGAATATTGGTGATGGTTTTGAACTTTTGTAAAGCTTTGTGTGGATTGGTTTTTTTCTGGTTATTTGTGGAGGTTTGTAGGCTAAAATGAGTAGAGTTTCTGCTCTTGAAATGCTGTTGTTAACTGTGTTTGAATCCTTGGGCATTGCCTTCTATTTATAGGCCAAAACCAAATCTTTGTCATCATTACAAAATCCTAAAATTCAGCTGATTTGTGGCTAAGATCAAGCTGAATCCCTTTGCATTAAATGCTAATGGATAGAGGCAACCTTGCCTTGTACCAAGGGGCAAGATCCAGCCTGATTTCAGCCACAAATTCAACCAATTCTAGAAGGTAATGATGAAGAACAAAGCTGATTTGCAATTGGCTAATGCTTGGGGATCAATCCTTGCAATCTCAATGGTTGGTCAATAAAAACGTGCACTGTGATGTGCAGAGATTGAGGGATGAAAAAGGCTATAATTGGCTGGTGTGAGAGGGTGAAAAGCTGCTGCAAAAACAGAGTAGGCACTCATGGCTTTTCAAGTGAAAAATCCAGCTGGTTTGACTGGTTTTGGGAGGAGCAAGCAGGAGGAAAGTCCTCAAGCAGGTGGCTGGCAACCTTGTGGTGGTTAGCAGGTCACATGGGAGAGGCTAGAGCTGCCCAAGGGCAAGCCCACTTGCTTGTCACATGCTAGGTTGGAAGAAAAAGCTTCCAACCTTGGCATTAATGGCAAGTCCTTCAACTCTGGCTTTGCTTGGCCCAATTAGCCATGAATGCTACTTAAAATAAATATGGAAATGATATGCAACAGATTCTGGAATTAAATCAAAGAAACCAAAAATCTGCAGAAAAATCGCAGACTTCGCAGTGCGAAGTGACCTTCGCAGTGCGAAGTCATCATTTTTAAAATGTTGACTTTTCTGTTGACTTTGGTTGACTTTTGACTTTTTCCCCTCTTTGATTTTTTTGGTTTTTGATTTTTGAAATGCGTAGGACAAAATTAGGGTACTACAGCTGCCCCTACTTAATTGTGTCTTCGCATAGAGTGCGTGAGTGCCGAGGGCATCTCATGAACTCTTTGCGGAGATCAATTAAGTAAAAAGAAGGACCCGAATTTTGTCCTTCGCGAAATGCAAATGCAATGGTTGGAAAAGGTTGGTCGTATCCAGCCGCTAACACTGGAGGTAGATCCACTGGGGGATGAAGGTAATCTTATCTAGGCACTGCTTCTAGAGGTTGATTCCTGAGGATGGTGATTTACTCTAGGCACTGTCACTAGAGGTGGAACATTGATGGAGGTGATCTACTCTAGGTATTGCTTCTAGAGGTCGATACCTAAGACGGAAGTTTACTCTAGGTACTGCTTCTAGAGGTGGAACATTGAGGTAGGTGTTTTACTCTAGGTACTGCTTCTAGAGAGGGAACATGGATGTAGGTGATCTACTCTAGGTACTGCTTCTAGAGGTCGATACCTAAGCTAGGGGATCTTGTTCAGGCACTGCTTCTGAATGTCGATTCCTAACGAGTTGTGATCTTATTCAGCCGTTAACACTGAAGGTCGATACACTGGGGGGAGGTGATCTACTCTAGGTACTGCTTCTAGAGGTCGATACCTAAGCTAGGGGATCTTATTCAGGCACTGCTTCTGAATGTCAATTCCTAACGAGTTGCGGTCTTACCCTAAATAGGTGCCCCTGGTTGAATGTTGATGGATGCTGGTGAATATGTGATACTCCCTGGAGAACCCTTGTTGAGGATGCATGATTTATGAAATGAAATGCATGTGTATGAATAATTTGTATATGCATGCATGAATGACATGATGCATGAATGATGTGTGGGATGTTGGTGGGGTGCCGAGCAAAGTCGGTCTTGGTTGTGGTTGTGCCTAATGACAAATGGGCTTTCTTTTTCGTTGGTTTTTTTTTTGGTTGGTCGGTTTGGAAGGACGAGGTCCTTTGCCTACATACCCAAATGGGATCAAAACCGGTGTAGTTCGGGCCTAAGCCCAAAAATTTGTGTGGGTTTGCCAATAATGATTGGACTTTTGTTTGGAGTTGAGGCTCCCTGGGGAGTATCAATGAGGTTTGGCTTATGGGGATATAAGGATCATTTTGGAAGCATGATCGATATCCAGCCTTGGTTGGTGTTTGGATGTTTTAGGGTGCTTATTGGGGAATTCTGTTCCGCTTGACCCTTGGGGGTTTGATTGCGCTCCGCGTGCCGCGAGCTACACACTTGCCTTTGCTAAGGAGCATAAGTCCTTTGGTGCAATATTTCGGTAGGAATTACCGCAATTCTTTCAGAATTCACGAAGATTCAAAATAAAGCAATGTTTGTTTGTCTTTTCTTTTCTGAAGAAAATTCTTTTGTTTATTTCCCATGTTTTAAAGCATTTTCATCATGAATAAAACAAAATTTTATGCGCTACTGAGAACACAAAATAAAAAGGAAATTTATTCAATGCAGATTTGACCTCTTGAATGGGTAAAAATACACAAAGTGAGAAGTGAGATAGAGAAAGACAAGAAAAAAGCAAAAAGAAAATGGTTGGTTTTGGCACAACACATGCTATTTCCTTATGACTTCGAGATTTTTGTTTGTTGGAAGATGCTGATGAGACCGATTCTTCTCCTCTTGAATCTTGTCCGGAGCTTGGATGCTGCAGTCATTGCCTTTTTTTTTGTTAACCCCTAACTTTTGCCTGGACCGCTCTTTCGAGTTTTCAATCCACCGGGGTGTATTTCCCTTTTTGATGTCCTTAATTTTTGCCTAGATCGCCTTTTCAGGTTTTCAATCTAGCAGGACGCTCTCTATTGCCTAAACCGCCCTTTCAGGTTTTCGATTTAGCGAGCTCTTTTCTTTTTTCTTTTAGGCATAATACCTCTTGACTGCATCGGAGTTTATTGAGAGTGGGAACTCTTCTCCGTCCATAGTGGTGATGATCAGGGCTCCGCCTGAGAAAGCTTTCTTTACCACGTACGGCCCATCATAGCTGGGAGTCCACTTCCCTCGGGGATCTTTGTGGATAGGTAATATCTTCTTGAGCACTAGGTCTCCTTCTTTGAATTCTCGAGGACGGACCTTCTTGTCGAATGCTCTCTTGAGCCTCCTTTGATAGAGTTGGCCTTGACATATTGCCGTCAGACGCTTTTCCTCTATGAGATTCAGTTGGTCGAACCTTGTTTGGACCCATTCAACTTCTTCTAGCTTGGTTTCCATCAAGACCCTTAGCGAAGGAATTTCCACCTCTACGGGGAGAACAGCTTCCATACCGTATACTAAGGAGAAGGGGGTTGCCCCAGTTGAAGTGCGAATGGCTGTTCTGTAACCATGTAGCGCAAAGGGAAGCATCTCATGCCAATCCTTATATGTTGTCACCATCTTCTGGATGATCTTCTTTATGTTCTTATTGGCTGCTTCTACCGCACCGTTCATCTTTGGTCGGTAAGGGGAGGAATTGTGGTGCTCAATCTTGAAATCTTTGCACAACTCCTTCATTGTCTTGTTGTTTAGGTTTGCCCCATTATCGGTGATGATTTTATGGGGAGTACCATAACGGCAAATGATTTCCTTCTTGATGAATCGGGCTACCACTTGTTTGGTTACGTTTGCATACGAAGCTGCTTCTACCCATTTGGTGAAGTAGTCGATGGCAACGAGGATGAAGCGATGTCCATTTGACGCTTTGGGCTCGATCATTCCAATCATGTCTATGCTCCACATAGAGAAAGGCCAAGGTGAGGTCATGACATTCAGTGGAGTTGGTGGCACATGCACTTTGTCGGCGTAAATCTGGCACTTGTGGCAAGTCTTGGCATAGTGGAAACAGTCGGCTTCCATGGTCAACCAATAGTAGCCCGCCCTTAGGATTTTCTTTGCCATTGCATGCCCATTAGCATGGGTTCCAAAAGATCCCTCGTGGATTTCTTTGATGAGCATGTCCGCTTCGTGTTTATCCACACATCTGAGCAGGACCATGTCATAGTTTCTCTTGTAGAGGGTATTCCCACTGAGGAAGAACTGGGATGCCAATCTTCTGAGGGTCCTTTTGTCGGTGTGCGAGACATTTTCTGGATACTCTTGCTCTTCGAGGTATCGCTTGATGTCGTAGAACCAAGGTTTGTTGTCAAGTCCTTCTTCGACTGATGCGCATACAACTGGTTTGTCTCTACGATCCATCCTTATGATTGGTGCTTCGTTGTAGAAATTTACTTGGTACATTGATGATAATGTAGCCAAAGCATCTGCCACCTGATTTTCTTCTCGAGGTATGTGGTGGAAATTGATTTCATCAAAATGCTTGATCAATTCTACAACCCGGGCTTGGTAGGGAATTAAATTGGGATGTCTCGTTTCCCATTCTCCTTTGACTTGATAGATGACTAAAGCTGAGTCACCGTATACTTCAAGGTTTTTGATCCTTAGATCAATTGCTGCTTCGAGGCCTAGGATACATGCTTCGTATTCTGCCATGTTATTGGTGCAGTCAAAGCACAACCTTGCTGTGAAGGGCTGGTATCCATTTCTTGGGGAGATTAAAACTGCTCCGATACCGTGCCCCATGGCATTTGAGGCGCCGTCGAAAGCGAGCTTCCATTGAGCTCCTGGTCCTGGTCCTTCATCATCGCTTATGACTTCTTCGTCATTCAAAGCTACGACATCTTCGTCTGGGAAGTCGAATTGTATGGGCTGATAATCCTCCAATGGTTGGTGAGCAAGGTGCTCGGATAAAACACTCCCTTTGATGGCTTTTTGAGCAACATATTGGATGTCATACTCAGACAGCAGCATTTGCCAACGGGCTATCTTCCCTGTGAGGGCAGGCTTTTCGAAGATGTACTTGATGGGATCCATCTTTGATATCAACCAAGTTGTATGGGTCAACATGTATTGCCTTAGACGTCGAGCAGCCCATGCTAAAGCGCAGCAAGTCTTTTCAAGTGAAGTATACCTTGTTTCACAGTCAGTAAACTTCTTGCTTAGGTAGTAGATTGCGTGCTCTTTTCTTCCCGTTTCATCTTGTTGTCCTAACACACAACCCATTGATCCTTCAAGTACGGTTAGGTATAAGATGAGGGGTTTACCCGGCACAGGAGGTATTAAAATCGGTGGTTCTTGCAGGTATTGTTTGATCTTGTCAAACGCCTCTTGGCAATCCTCGTTCCAATGAACGGCTTGGTTTTTCCTTAGCAGCTTGAAGATTGGTTCGCAGGTAGCTGTCATGTGTGAGATGAACCTGGCGATGTAGTTCAACCTTCCTAAGAAACCCCAGACTTCTTTCTCGGTATCTGGCGCTGGCATTTCTTGGATGGCCTTCACCTTATCGGGATCCACTTCAATACCTCTTTGGCTGACAATGAAGCCCAATAGCTTCCCGGATCTAACGCCAAATGTGCACTTGTTAGGATTTAAGCGCAGCTTGAACTTTCTTAGGCGTTCGAAAAGCTTTTGTAGGTGGACTAGATGATCCTCCTCCGTTTGGGATTTGGCAATCATATCGTCGACGTAGACCTCAATTTCCTTATGGATCATGTCGTGGAAAAGAGTCACCATTGCTCTTTGGTATGTTGCCCCGGCATTTGTTAATCCGAAAGGCATTACCTTATAGCAGAATGTCCCCCATGGGGTGATGAATGTAGTTTTCTCCATGTCCTCTGGAGCCATCTTGATTTGGTTATATCCCGAGAAGCCATCCATAAAGGAAAAGACTGAGAATTGGGCTGTGTTGTCCACCAATATGTCGATGTGTGGTAGCGGGAAGTCATCCTTTGGGCTTGCTCTATTCAAGTCCCGATAATCCACACACATCCTCACCTTGCCATCCTTCTTCGGAACTGGCACAATATTTGCAACCCATGTTGGATACTTGGTTACGGCTAAGAAGCCGGCGTCGAATTGCTTTTTGACCTCCTCTCTGATCTTGAGAGCCATATCGGGTCGAGTTCTTCTCAATTTCTGCTTCACTGGCGGGCATTCCGGCTTGAGTGGCAGCTTGTGTACAACGATGTTAGGGTCTAAACCCGGCATGTCTTGATACGACCAAGCGAATACATCCACGTACTCTTGCAGAAGCTTGATCAACTTTCCTTTCACACCCTCGTGCAGGGAGGCTCCTATCTTGACCTCTTTCTTATCCTCTTCGGTCCCCAAGTTGACCTTTTCAACTGATTCTTGGTGAGGTTGTATTACCCTATCCCCTTGATTTGCAAGTCTGGACAATTCTTCAGGCGGTTCATAATCGTCCTCTTCATCATCTTCCGTTTGATTAATCGGGCAATCGAAGTCATAAGGGTTTAAGGTAGTGTTGTTTTTGGAGGGTGGATTTGTAGATCTGCATGAGTATGATTTTTTTTAGGCTTTTTGTAGAAAATTTTTTTTAAAACAAATGCAAAAAAGAAAAAGACTCAAATGAACATAAAAAGAGTGTTTTTATTCATGATTGTAAACAACTTTTAAAACATGGGGGCCCCACACGACTAATCATTTGCCTTGGGCAGAGCTAAATGATTTTTTTTATTAAAAGTAAAAAACAAACAAACATGGTTTATTACTTGATCCTGGTAATGATCTCGGGAATTGCGATAGCCCTCCAATTGTTCAAAGCTTCATCCGAAGCGCAACGGTACACCAAATCGGGCACGTCTTCATCTACATCTTCGAGTAGAGCCACTTGATCTTCATGGATAAACCCCGCACTGATGAATGTTTCCGAAATGGGGAGGATCCCTTGCTTTGGCGGCTTTGAGAAAGTTTCGGCTGATGGATGATACCCCAACCCGAAGCGATTTTTCTTCTCCGGTATGTCCACTAACTTGCCCCATCCGGTGGGTCGGCTTTCTTCTAGGGCCTCTCTTATCGCCCTCCATGATGACATGGCTGTCCTAGCCTCTTCCTTGGGCTTTGAGCTCAATGTCACGACATTCGCCACTTCCAAAGATTGGAATGGGACGTCCACAGCTTCTTCATCCGTTTCTATATAACGGAAAGATGAGAGATGGCTTACCATCATGTCCTCTTGCCCGGAAACTACAATCATTTGGTTATCAATGATGAACTTCAGTTTCTGGTGCAGGGTAGAGGTAATGGCTCCGGCCGCATGGATCCATGGTCGTCCGAGAAGACAACTGTATGTTGGATTAATGTCCATGACTTGGAAGGTTATGGTGAAAACCTTAGGTCCGATTTGGACTGGCAAGTCAATCTCCCCCATAACGGCTCTTCTTGACCCATCGAAAGCTTTTACGACCAAGGCGCTGGGCTTCATTACGGTCCCTTCACATGATAGTTTGAGGAGGGTAGTCTTGGGCATGACATTCAATGATGACCCCGTGTCCACTAGCACTCTTGAGAGGATGTGGTCCATGCATTTCACGGAGATATGTAAGGCGCGGTTATGAATGTGCCCATCGTCGGGTAGCTCATCGCCATTGAAACCCAAGTACCTACTTGAGGTAATATTTCCGACTATCCCGTCGAATTGGTCCACCGGAATGTCCTTGGTGACATGTGCCTCACTGAGGATCCGTAGTAGTGCTTCTCGGTGTGCTTCCGAGCTGAGTAGTAAGGATAGCATGGAGATCTTGGAGGGAGTTTGACCTAGCTGGTCAATGATCTTGTACTCACTTTTTTGAATTATCCTTAAGAACTCTTCGGCCTCTTTTTGCGGGATTGTCTTTTGAGAAGGCCCCGCTTGGTTCTTTTCTTCCTCCACGCTCTTTTCTTTGAGCGGTTCTCTTGGTAGTACAGCTGGCGTCTTCCCGAGTTCTTTCGGAGCGAAGACTCTACCACTTCTAGTCATTCCTCCAACACCGGTAATATTAGTGATGCTGGGCTCGATTTTGGCTAGTGGTTTTCCTCCCACATAGGCCACAGGTTGGTAATTCCATGGTACCCTCTTTGTGCTCTCAAAAGAGAAGGGTGCAGGTACGTGGAATGTTATGGGTTGTATTGGCATTGGTACCTCTCTCCTTTGGTATGGGATCTCGAGAGGTTCTGGGCCGTTAGACTCTAAGGTAGCAACGTCCGTGCCCTCCTTTATATAGCCAATTTGGATCCAACCTTGGTCCATTAACTCTTGAAGACAGCTCTTCAACTCTTCGCACTCATTCGGGTTGACCTTGCAGGCTTCACAGTTGGCGTGCATTTCCTCGAATAATCCAAAGCCGGTTAAACGCTCCCTTATAGTTGACAGGGGAGTCTTAACATTGGATATCCTTTTGACTGGACCAAAGTCCTTTTGTTCCTCCACCGCATTTACAGAGGGACCCGCATGCCCCGGCAATGGGTTGTTCTTCACATTGGGGCCTTCCTCTTTGAAGGATAACAGCTTCTTGTCAATAAGATCCTGCACCTTGTGTTTGAAAACTCTACAGTTTTCGACATTGTGCCCCACGGATCCTGCATGGAAGTCACATTTGGCATTTGCGTCATACCACTGTGGATATGGTGGTGACATTGGTGGTAGTAGTCTTGTCTCGACCATACCCTTTTGGATTAGGTACGGCAGGATTTGACCATAAGACATAGGTACAGGATCAAACTGCCTATTAAAATAACTGTTCCTTGAGCTCGCTTGATTCTTTGATGGGTACCCGCCTTGTTGCTGTTGCTGTTGATTTTGCTGCGGCAACACTACTGGTTGTCGAGGTGGATTCGCGGGAATTACTTGAGGTGAGTAACGCCCTTGAGCCGTTGCTGCTGCCACATAAGGATAGTGGTAGTAAGGCATTTGATTCGGTGGTGGGTAGGATGGTCCCATTAGAACGGCATTTGTCTCCCCCTCTTTCTTTTTGTGAAAGTTGCTGGGGGGCTTTCTAGCTCCACCTTGAGCTTCTGAAGAGCCTTGGATTTTTCCTCTCTTCACTCCGTCTTCTATTCTTTCACCAACCATGACTAGATCGGAGAAACCGGCAGACGTGCTTCCAATCATCTTGTCGTAATATGGGCCTTGAAGTGTGCCCATAAAGGTGTCGACAAGTTCTCTTTCCAATAGTGGTGGTTGCACACGAGAAGCTAGTTCTCTCCACCGCTGAGCGTACTCCTTAAATGACTCATTGCTTCTTTGCAGGAGGCTTTGTAGTTGCATCCTATTTGGAGCCATGTCCAAATTATATTTGTATTGCTTTAGGAAGGCATCGGCTAGATCCTTCCAAGTTTGGACATGGGTACGCTCGAGCTGCATGTACCAATCCAAGGACGCTCCGCTTAAGCTATCTTGAAACACATGCACCATGAGTTTCTCGTTCATTGCGTAGGCTGCCATCTTCCTACAGAACATCCTTAGATGGTTCCGAGGGCATTGAATTCCTTTGTATTTCTCGAAGTCCAGTGCTTTGAACTTCGGAGGAATTACCACGTCGGGCACTAGGCACATATCCAAGGCATTGTGGGCACCATATGAGCTGAACCCTTCGACAGCTTTCAACCTTTCTTCCAAAACTCGATACATTTGGGTGGTATCATTGTCTTGGTGGGTGGTGTTGGGAGCAGATTGCCTTAGCTGGCTATTTTCCACATCGTGGGGAATTACTTCATGCTGAGTAGTGTAGGTTCCTTGAGGACGACGCTCTTCATTCCTTACGGGGATCGTGAGCGGTGGTGGAGGTGGTCCTTGACCCTCGTTTTCGAAGGGTGGGGTATAGTTCACAGGTAAACCATAAGGAGGCCATTGCACATTGGATGCATCCGTTGTTGGGCCAGGGTGGCTTTCTCGTGCCGATAGAGCTTGCATTAACTCTAGCATCTGATCCATCTTCCCTTTCATTCCATCAACCTCTTCTCTCAAAGCCGCTTGAGTTTGTTCCAAATTGTCCATGATCCTTTGTTTATTAGCTCGTGTTCCGTACGAGTGTTGAATATCTGGTTCTTGGACCGAGGGCTTTCGGGGTTTTCGGGCTATGATTGCTTTGAACTGTTTTTAGGGAAATGAATGAGTTTTTTTTTTTTTTTGAAAAAAATGCATGAAGATGCATGTGGATGTATGTATGCTATGAGTATGCAAAATATGCGTTTTTTTTTATTTTGCTTTATGGAGTTTAAAGGTGCACGATTAATATTAGCAATTTGAAATATTAAAGACCGGGAAATTGATTATACTTCAAAATATATTTGATTAAATAACATTTGTTTACAAAGTGTAACTAATGCTATTACAAATCAAATAGCCGCTCGCTTCTCGGCTTTGCTCATCTCCTCCCTATAGAAATCTATGGTGTCCTTGCAGAACTTCATAAACTTCCGGATCTCCATAGGGATGACAAAGTAGGGCATGACCATCTCGGCCTCCGCTAGCTTCTTTGGAAGTTGGGTGATCACCAAATTTGAGAATGCGACCAATTTAGTGAAATCCTCACTTAATCGGGTGGCGTCTTGCCATACATACTCAATTACTTCCTTGCGCTGGTCTAGCTTGACTCTTGCACTTCTAATCTCATCGTGTAGTTGTGCAATGTGGTCCCCATGAGCTCTTGCAATCTTGTCGAAGTACTCTTCGAATTTCTTGATGTCTTCTTCGAGATGATTGCACTTTAGCCTCCCTTGATGAGAGAGACTCTCATGTCTTTGCCGCTGGACGCGTTCGGCTTGAAGCTGCTCTTTGTAGTCTTTCACTACTTCTTGGAGCTGTTGATTTTTCTCTTGAAATTTCAACCTCCATTTTCGTTGAGCTTCGATGGCTAGTTCGCCAAGCTTCTTGAGCTCTTGGTTGGAATGTAAGATTCTTTCCAACTCTTCGTCCTTGGCCACAAGGTTGGCATCCGCACTAACCAAGCCGCCTCCTATCCAATCCCTTTTCCCTTCGGAGATCCTTAGCCGTTTTTGGCATACTAGGAGAGAATGTGATACTTCATCACGATCTCTCTTCGTCCTAGTAATTTCTCCTAAAGCTTGGAGGTGCTTCAATTCTAAGTCCCCGTTTTTGTTTTGGAGTTCTTGAATTTTAGCCTTGAGGTCCTCCACTTCTTTGTTGGGAATGATTGCAATAGGTTTAAGTGTAGGAGGTTTTGGAGGGTTTGTAACCACGAAGGGTAACTTGATTGCTTTGACCCTCTCCTTCACCCATTGAGTATAAAGGGGTTTGGCGACACAGTTTCTCTTGCCGACCCTTCCCTTGCGTACTTGGCTCCATGCTCCCCGGATTCTCTCTAGCAATGCCGGGTCTTGATCGCCTTCCCTTAAGTAGAAAGCTTCCAACAAAAGGTCATTAGGTTTATCCTCCATTGAAAAACCTAGTTGTCGGAGAGAGAGGACCGGATTGTAATTAATACATCCCTTAGTACCAATGAGGGGTACGTTGGGGAAGTCCCCGCAGCTGAGGATAATTTCCGGGTCCTCTAAGTTTGGTGAAAACCAATGGATGTCCTTCTCGGCGAGGGTTGTCATCCGTTGCGACCATTTGAGCTTGGCCCGGTTTTCCACAAAGTCTCGGTTTCTTGGCATGTGGGACATCATCCAAATTTGCACCACGGGAGTGCAACAAGTAATTTTGCGTCCCCTTGCTTGTTCATGCCTAGAGTAGAGGGTATGATAAAAATCCGCTAAGATTGTAGGAACTGGATTTTTAGTCATAAACACCTCTAGAGCCGGAAAGTCTACGAAATCATCCATGTTGGGGAATAAGACAATCCCGTAGACTAAGAGGGCTAAGATGGCGTTGAAGGCCATTACCTCTTTATTGGCTAGTAAATCCCGAGCTTTGGCTTCCAAAAACTTTCTTGAAAATCCCTTAAGGTTCCCTCTAACTTCCAAGTTAGATGCCACTTCTTGGGTGTCGAGGTATAAGGATTCGGCGATAGCTTCAAATGTAGGATCCCTTCCCGGACCGAGATAGAGTTCATGACCTTTCATGCTACAACCCAAAATCTTCTCAAACTCTTCCAAAGTTGGCGCTAGTTGGAAGTCTTGAAATGTGAAGCACCGTAGAGGTGGGTCGAAGAATTGCGCCAAAGTGGTTAAGGCGGTTGAATCTATTCTCACGGGTAAAAGATCAAGGATTAGCCCATAGCTTGCCTCAAAGATGTTCTTGTGGACCGAAGAGAGCCTCTTGCTTAGAGCTAATAAACTTTCCACCCTAGGAGCTTTAATTTTGAAGGCGAGCGTATTCTTGTTCCCGGAATCCATATTTCTTTTTTTGCTAATATTTGTTTGTTCTTTTTAAACTCCTATAAAGCAAAATGATGCGAAAATTACTTTCATGAATGCAAATGTTATGCAAGGGTATGGTTTATGAAGGTTCGGAACTTCCCCCCATCCTCACATGTAGGCTCTAAATTGGGAAATCTCCTAAGAAGAGGTCCTTAGAGTCATAGACCTCACATGGAATTAGGGTTGTCTATGGACATACGTCGACATGACTTCAATTAATTCCACGTGAAAATCTCATCTAAGCGGGGTTGGACATCCTACCTCACGGACATACGTCAACGCGGGCTTCCGCACACAACCTCCTTCTAACTTAGTTTTTTTCTCAAGCTCGGGTAGAGAGCCTCACACGTCCGGCATTAACCCGAACAATGTGGAGTAACAACACTCAAGTAACCCCCGCATTTGATATATATGATATGAATATAAAGCAGATAAAGCAAATATAAACATATATAAATATAACATGCATGAATAAAATAGATAAACATGGCACGCAAAGAAAATAAAACAATTGTCTTTAAACCAAATAGGTTAGGCTTGACTCGCTAGTGGGAACAGGGTCCCCAGTGAAGTCACCAGCTGTGCGCACCTCGTTTTTTTCCTCGGGAAAAAGACGCGCAAATCCTCCGAGGTCGTCCTCGAACGCTCGGAGGGCCTTTGTGAAGCCGCCACCAAAGTTTTTGTGTAAAGGGAACGTTGATAAACCCTTAAGTTTTTTTTTGTTGTAAAGGGAAACGATAATAAAACCCTTTGACGATGAGGATAAGGATTTGGTCATCGCAACCATTGTCGGGTTCGGGAGTCGATTACGCAAGGGGAAGGTATTAGCACCCCTCACGTCCGTTGTACTCAACGGGAACCTTCTATTTGGTCAAAGCTTGAATTGTTTTTTTAATACTTTGCGCGCATGTTTATTTATGTTAAGAATATAATAAAGGGGGGAAAAGAGATAAAAACAAACGAAGAAAAAGTTTTTTATTATTGTGCTTGACAAGATGTCGATCTTGCTCCTACGTATCTCCCGGTAGTCGGAGAATTCAAAGCATACGTAGTTCTTTGGTAGAAAAACGTACATGTGTTGGTTGATTTTAATTGGACGATGTTTTAACCGAATTCTTGCGATTAAAACGTAGCTTGTATGCTCGCTCTTGGAGACTTATTAAGCGTTTGTTCGTGAATCGCATTAGAATTGTTAAAAGGTACGTCCGTTAGGGTACAGGGTTGAATTGGTCGCTATGGGACCAAAGGAGGTGCAATGGACTCATACAAGTCAATCATTGACCGAGTGGACTCCGAAGAGTCGGGCGATTGTTCGATTGACCCACTGAGATCAAGAACGGGTACAATGGACTCGGACGAGTCGAACATTGACCGAGTGGACTCAAACGAGTCGAGGGGTTGAGTCTAATGGCCAACGGGGGACCAAAAGGTTTGGATTGACCACAAGGGGCCAAGATTTGGTTTGGTTAGGGTTGTACATATTGAAAAAAGGGGAATGACGATTGTCCGAGCGACGAGACATACGTCACGCATTCGTACAATCGGGGCGATGGAGAGACATACGTCACACCATCCCTTTTTCATTCATGTTTTTGGGTTGAATCCTTTAGAAATCCCAAGGTGTTACAAAACATTTGGTTTGAAAACCCAAAATGGGAAGGTTTAGCAAATTTGCTAAAAAAACGCGCAAGTTCGTCTCATTTTGCGCAAATGCGAACGTAAACGGTGTATGTTCATCTTTGAGTTTTGAACATCATGAACAATATTTATTGTTCAAGTTTAGATTGAAAAGATGAACATAGCTTGTTTGTTCATGTGGTTTTGAAAGTTTGGGAACATAACTTGCTTTGCAAGTTATCCACAAAATGGTCATACGAACTTGTGATTTTGCCAAAAATATGCAAAAACCTTGTTATGGTTTGAAGAACATGGATTTAAAAACTCTTAGGTTCTGAGCTCTGGGGCTAGAACCTCAAAAATTGGTTGTTTTGACACAAAAACTCAGGTTCTGAGTTCTGTCATGGTCGCACTGCGACCATGACTTCGCACTGCGAAGCATGCGAAATTTTGGGTTCAGAAGCTGTTTCTGAACTTTTGTTCAGAAACAACTTCTGAACACACTCAGGACCTTATAGGTGGGTGAAAAGCTTTGAGTTTTTGGGGTGAAAAAGGCTGGACAAACCAGTTTTGATGTTTTGAAAACCTTGGGATTTCTTTGGAATTCAAAAGGGGTTTTTTAGGACAAAGAGGTTTTGAGCCAAAATAGCTATGCAAACACAATTGTAAATGCAAGATAAGTGCTTAGAAACTTACAGAACTCCTTAGCAAAGCTCCAGCTGCACTTGATTTGATTTGGTTGAAGGCTTTCACAAAGGTTTTGAATATTGGTGATGGTTTTGAACTTTTGTAAAGCTTTGTGTGGATTGGTTTTTTTCTGGTTATTTGTGGAGGTTTGTAGGCTAAAATGAGTAGAGTTTCTGCTCTTGAAATGCTGTTGTTAACTGTGTTTGAATCCTTGGGCATTGCCTTCTATTTATAGGCCAAAACCAAATCTTTGTCATCATTACAAAATCCTAAAATTCAGCTGATTTGTGGCTAAGATCAAGCTGAATCCCTTTGCATTAAATGCTAATGGATAGAGGCAACCTTGCCTTGTACCAAGGGGCAAGATCCAGCCTGATTTCAGCCACAAATTCAACCAATTCTAGAAGGTAATGATGAAGAACAAAGCTGATTTGCAATTGGCTAATGCTTGGGGATCAATCCTTGCAATCTCAATGGTTGGTCAATAAAAACGTGCACTGTGATGTGCAGAGATTGAGGGATGAAAAAGGCTATAATTGGCTGGTGTGAGAGGGTGAAAAGCTGCTGCAAAAACAGAGTAGGCACTCATGGCTTTTCAAGTGAAAAATCCAGCTGGTTTGACTGGTTTTGGGAGGAGCAAGCAGGAGGAAAGTCCTCAAGCAGGTGGCTGGCAACCTTGTGGTGGTTAGCAGGTCACATGGGAGAGGCTAGAGCTGCCCAAGGGCAAGCCCACTTGCTTGTCACATGCTAGGTTGGAAGAAAAAGCTTCCAACCTTGGCATTAATGGCAAGTCCTTCAACCCTGGCTTTGCTTGGCCCAATTAGCCATGAATGCTACTTAAAATAAATATGGAAATGATATGCAACAGATTCTGGAATTAAATCAAAGAAACCAAAAATCTGCAGAAAAATCGCAGACTTCGCAGTGCGAAGTGACCTTCGCAGTGCGAAGTCATCATTTTTAAAATGTTGACTTTTCTGTTGACTTTGGTTGACTTTTGACTTTTTCCCCTCTTTGATTTTTTTGGTTTTTGATTTTTGAAATGCGTAGGACAAAATTAGGGTACTACACACTTTATATGTCGATTTCCCTTCAGTGGATTATCGGGACTTAAATAGAGCAAGCCCAAAAGATGATTTCCCGCTGCCACATATCGACATATTGGTGGACAACACAGCCCAATTCTCAGTCTTCTCCTTTATGGACGGCTTCTCGGGATATAACCAAATCAAGATGGCTCCAGAGGACATGGAGAAAACCACATTCATCACCCCATGGGGAACATTCTGCTATAAGGTAATGCCTTTCGGATTAACATATGCCGGGGCAACATACCAAAGAGCGATGGTAACTCTTTTCCATGACATGATCCACAAGGAAATTGAGGTCTATGTCGACGACATGATTGCCAAATCCCAAACGGAAGAGGATCATCTAGTCCATCTACAAAAGCTTTTCGAACGCCTAAGAAAATTCAAGCTGCGCTTAAATCCTAACAAGTGCACATTTGGCGTTAGATCCGGGAAGTTATTGGGCTTCATTGTCAGCCAAAGGGGTATCGAAGTGGATCCCGACAAGGTAAAGGCCATCCAAGAAATGCCAGCGCCAAGTACCGAGAAAGAAGTCCGGGGTTTCTTAGGAAGATTGAACTACATCGCTAGGTTCATCTCACACATGACAGCTACCTGCGAACCAATCTTCAAACTGCTAAGGAAAAACCAAGCCGTTCATTGGAATGAGGATTGCCAAGAGGCGTTTGACAAGGTCAAACAATACCTGCAAGAACCACCAATTTTAATACCTCCGGTTCCAGGTAAACCCCTCATCTTATACCTAACCGTACTTGAAGGATCAATGGGTTGTGTGTTAGGACAACAAGATGAAACGGGAAGAAAAGAGCACGCAATCTACTACCTAAGCAAGAAGTTTACCGACTGTGAAACAAGGTATACTTCACTTGAAAAGACTTGCTGCGCTTTAGCATGGGCTGCTCGACGCCTAAGGCAATACATGTTGACCCATACAACTTGGTTGATATCAAAGATGGATCCCATCAAGTACATCTTCGAAAAGCCTGCCCTCACAGGAAAGATAGCCCGTTGGCAAATGCTGCTGTCTGAGTACGACATCCAATACGTTGCTCAAAAAGCCATCAAAGGGAGTGTTTTATCCGAGCACCTTGCTCACCAGCCGTTGGAGGATTATCAACCCATACAATTCGACTTCCCGGACGAAGATGTCGTAGCTTTGAATGACGAAAAGGTCACAAACGATGACGAAGGACCAGAACCGAGAGCTCGATGGAGGCTCGCTTTCGATGGCGCCTCAAATGCCATGGGGCACGGGATTGGGGCAGTTTTGATCTCCCCAAGAAATGGATACCAACCCTTCACAGCAAGGTTATGCTTTGACTGCACCAATAACATGGCGGAATATGAAGCATGTATCCTAGGTCTCGAAGCAGCAATTGATCTAAGGATCAAAAACCTTGAAGTATACGGTGACTCAGCCTTAGTCATCTATCAGGTCAAAGGAGAATGGGAAACAAAACATCCCAATTTAATCCCCTACCGAGCTCGGGTTGTAGAGTTGATTGAGCATTTTGAGGAAATCAACTTCCATCACATACCTCGAGAAGAAAACCAGGTGGCGGATGCTTTGGCTACATTATCATCAATGTACCAAGTCAATTTCCACAATGAAGCACCAATCATAAGGATGGATCGTAGAGACAAACCAGTTGTATGTGCAGAAGTCGAAGAAGGACTTGACAACAAACCTTGGTTCTACGACATCAAGCGATACCTTGAAGAGCAAGAGTATCCAGAAAATGCCTCGCACACCGACAAGAGAACCCTCAGGAGATTGGCATCCCAGTTCTTCCTCAGTGGAAATACCCTCTACAAAAGAAACTACGACATGGTCCTGCTCAGATGTGTGGATAAACATGAAGCGGACATGCTCATCAAAGAAATCCACGAAGGATCATTTGGAACCCATGCCAATGGGCATGCAATGGCAAAGAAAATCCTAAGGGCGGGCTATTATTGGCTAACCATGGAAGCTGACTGTTTCCACTATGCCAAAACTTGTCATAAATGCCAAATTTATGCCGACAAGGTGCATGTACCACCAACTCCATTGAACGTCATGACTTCACCTGGGCCATTCTCTATGTGGGGCATAGACATGATTGGAATGATCGAGCCCAAAGCGTCAAATGGACATCGCTTCATCCTCGTTGCCATCGACTACTTCACCAAGTGGGTAGAAGCAGCTTCATATGCAAACGTAACCAAACAAGTGGTAGCCCGTTTCATCAAGAAGGAAATCATTTGCCGTTATGGTACTCCCCACAAAATCATCACTGATAATGGGGCAAACCTGAACAACAAGACAATGAAGGAATTGTGCAAAGATTTCAAGATTGAGCACCATAATTCCTCCCCTTACCGACCAAAGATGAACGGTGCGGTAGAAGCAGCCAATAAAAACATAAAGAAGATCATCCAAAAGATGGTAACAACATATAAGGATTGGCATGAGATGCTTCCCTTTGCGCTACATGGCTACAGAACAGCCATTCGCACTTCAACTGGGGCAACCCCTTTCTCCTTAGTATACGGCATGGAAGCTGTACTTCCCGTAGAGGTTGAAATCCCTTCGTTAAGGGTCTTGATGGAAACCAAGCTAGAAGAAGCTGAATGGGTCCAAACAAGGTTCGACCAGCTGAATCTCATAGAGGAAAAGCGTCTAACGGCAATATGTCACGGACAACTCTATCAAAGGAGACTCAAGAGAGCATTCGACAAGAAGGTCCGTCCCCGAGAATTCAAAGAAGGAGACCTAGTGCTCAAGAAGATATTACCTATCCACAAAGATCCCCGAGGGAAATGGATTCCCAGCTATGACGGACCATACGTGGTAAAGAAAGCCTTCTCTGGCGGAGCCTTGATCATCACCACTATGGACGGAGAAGAGTTCCCACTCTCAATAAATTCTGATGCAGTCAGGAGGTATTATGCCTAAAAGAAAAAAAAAAGAAAAAAAAAGAGCTCGCTAAATCGAAAACCTGAAAGGGCGGTTTAGGCAATAGAGAGCGTCCTGTTAGATCGAAAACCTGAAAAGGCGGTCTAGGCAAAAATAAAGGACATCAAAAAAGGAAATACACCCCGGTGGACTGAAAACTCGAAAGAGCGGTCCAGGCAAAAATTAGGGGTTAACAAAAGAAAAAGGCAATGACTGCAATATCCAAGCTCCGGACAAGATTCAAGAGGAGAAGAATCGGTCTCGTCAACATCTTCCAAAAAAAAAAAATCTCGAAGTCATAAGGAAAATAGCATGTGTTGTGCCAAAACCAACAGTTTTCTTTTTGCTTTTTTCTTGTCTTTCTCTATCTTTTTCCCCAGAGAAGTAATCACTTCTCACTTCATGTATTTTTTTACCCGTTCAAGAAGTCAAATCTGCATTGAATAAATTTCCTTTTATCATTTTGTGTTCTCATTAGCGCATAAAATTTTGTTTTCTTCATGATGAAAATGCATCGAAACATGGGAAATAAACAAAGGAATCTCTTCCAAAAAAAAAACAAATAAACGTTGTTTTTATTTGAATTTTCGTAAATTTCGAAAGAATTGCGGTAATTCCCACCAAAAATGTTGCACCAAAGGACTTATGCTCTTCAGCAAAGGCAAGTGCATAGCTCACGGCACGTGAAGCGTAAAGACCCCGAGGGTTAGTAGAACACAAATCCCCAGTCGAAGTACCCTAAACATCCAAACACCAAACAAGGCTGGATATCGATCATGCTTCCAAAATGATCCTTATATCCCCATGAAGCCAAACCTTATTGACATTCCCCAGGGAGTCTCAACCCAAAACAAAAAGTCCAATCATCATTGGCAGACCAACACAAATCCCTAGGAAAAAAACCGACCATGCTCGGCATCCAATCATAACTCCCAGCATTCAACATGCATCCCACATATCATGCATAACATAGTACACGCATCATGTCAATTTCATTCATGCATGCATATCCAAATCATACATACACATGCATTTCATAAATCATGTCATGCATCCTCAGCGAGGATTCTCCAGTGAGTATGACATATTCACCAGCATCCATCAAACAGTTAAGTAAGTGTTCCCCAGCGAACCTCCTTCACAAACTGTCCCCAATTTCCCCAGCAGGAATCTTTGATTGAGTCCATCTCATATCATATTGCATTGCATATCATACTGCATAAAACAACATGAAACATGTCATGCATCATACAATCATGTTTCCTTTTTCAACAATCTAAATACTAGCCATGCCTAGAGACGATTATGCTATCCCAACAGTGGTAGACCCTGTTTCCCCAGTTAAGTCTAAACACCTGTTCGGGCGACGACCCTTTCCGATCCAATCACCTAATTAGGTTATAATCATTCTAGATTAAGGCCACCTGTTTAGGTGACGATCCTTTATCTTTGTCCGATCAGATCACCTGTTTAGGTGGCGATCTTTATCCTTTCGAGCGTTCATACACGTCTCGTAAAGTTTTTCTTTACCTTTCGAGCGTTCATACACGTCTCGTAAAGTTTTTCTTTTTACCTGTCGAGCGTTCATACACGTCTCGTAGGCATTTCCTTTTCGAGCGTTCATACACGTCTCGTAAAGTTTTTTCTTTTTACCTTTCGAGCGTTCATACACGTCTCGTAGGCTTTATCCTTTCGAGCGTTCATACACGTCTCGTAAAGTTTTTCTTTTTACCTTTCGAGCGTTCATACACGTCTCGTAGGCCTTTCCTTTTCGAGCGTTCATACACGTCTCGTAAAGTTTTTCTTTTTACCTTTCGAGCGTTCATACACGTCTCGTAGGCATTTCCTTTTCGAGCGTTCATACACGTCTCGTAAAGTTTTTCTTTTTACCTTTCGAGCGTTCATACACGTCTCGTAGGCTTTATCCTTTCGAGCGTTCATACACGTCTCGTAAAGTTTTTCTTTTTACCTTTCGAGCGTTCATACACGTCTCGTAGGCCTTTCCTTTTCGAGCGTTCATACACGTCTCGTAAAGTTTTTCTTTTTACCTTTCGAGCGTTCATACACGTCTCGTAGGCCTTTCCTTTTCGAGCGTTCATACACGTCTCGTAAAGTTTTCTTTTTACCTGTCGAGCGTTCATACACGTCTTGTAGGCATTTCCTTTTCGAGCGTTCATACACGTCTCGCAAAAGTTTTTTTTTCTTTCACCTTTCGAGCGTTCATACACGTCTCGTAGGCCTTTTCCCTTGCGAACGTTCATACACGTTTCGTAAGTCTTTTTCGAGCGTTCATACACGTCTCGCAGATTGAAATCACCTGATTAGGTGACAATCTTTTTCTCTTCAGATCTAATCGCCTAACTCTTTGAGCGTTCATACACGTCTCAAATGTTTAGGTGACGATCTTTTACTTTGCTTTCGTACCGCGAAGGACAAAATTCGGGTCCTTCTTTTACTTAATTGATCTTCGCAAAGAGTTCATGAGATGCCCTCGGCACTCACACACTCTATGCAAAGACACAATTAAGTAGGGGCAGCTGTAGTACCCCAATTTTGTCCTAAGCCTTTTTAAACAAAAAAATCAAAAAAATCAAAGAGGAAAAAAAAGTCAAAGTCAACATTTTCAAAAAATGATGACTTCGCACTGCGAAGGTCACTTCGCACTGCGAAGTCTGCGATTTTTCTGCAGATTTTTGGTTTCTTTGATTTAATTCCAGATTTTGTTTCATATCATTTGCATAATTATTTTAGTCAGCATTCATGGCTAATTGGGCCAAGCAAAACCAGAAATAAGAGACTTGCCATTAATGCCTAGGTTGGAAGCTTTTTCTTCCAACCTAGCATGTGACAAGCAAGTGGGCTTGCCCTTGGGCAGCTCTTGTCCCTCCCAAGTGACCTGTTAACCACCCCAAGGTTGCCAGCCACCTGCTTGAAGTCTTTCTTCCTGCTTGCTTCCCCAAAACCAGTCAAACCCAGCTGGATTTTTCACTTGCAAAAGTCATGAGTGCCTACCCTGTTTTGGCAGCAACTTTTCACCCCTCACACCAGCCACATATAGCCTTTTGCATCCCCCAATCTCTGCACATCACAGTGCACGTTTTTATTGATCAACCATTGAGATTGCAAGGATTGATCCCCAAGCTTGGCCAATTGCAATTCAGCCATGTTTCTCATCATTACTATCCTAAAACCTTTGATTTTGTGGCTGAAATCAGTCAAAGACTTAACCCTTGGCACAAGGCAGAGTTGCCTCTATCCATTAGCATTAAATGCAAAGCCAAATAGCCTGAATTTAGCCCACAAATCAGCTAGGTCCTATTGGATTTTCATCATTACTTGAGATTGCATTTTGGCCTATAAATAGAGATGCAAGGCAAGAGGAAATGGCAGCATTAGAGAAGCATTGCATAGCATAAGAAAGAGCAGAAAACACAGCAATTCAAAGAGCATTACACACAAAGAAACACTACTCAAACAACCAGAAAAAAAACCAATCAAACACAAAGCCTTGCCAAGTTCAAAGTTCATCCAAATTCAAAACCTTTGCAAGAACACTCAACCAATTTAAATCCATTGCAGCTGGAGCTTTGCTAAGGATTTCTGTATGTTTCTAAGCCTTTGTTTTGCATTTTCATTTGTGCTTGCATAGCATTTTTGGTCCAAAACCTTTTGTTCTAGAAACCCCTTTTGAATTTCAAAAGAAATCCCAAGGTTTTCAAAACATCAAAACTGGTTTGTCCAGCTCTTTTCATTGCAAAAACTCAAATCTTTTCACTCACCTAAAAGGTCCTGAGTGTGTTCAGAAGTTGTTTCTGAACAAAAGTTCAGAAACAGCTTCTGAACTCAAAAATTCGCATTGTTCGCAGTGCGAAGTCATGGTCGCTGAGCGACCATGACAGAACTCAGAATCTGAGTTTAGGTGCCCAAATGGCAATTTTTGAGGTTCTAGCCCAAGAGCTCAGAACCTAGGAGTTTTAAAACTCATTTTATCCAAACCATGTCAAGGATTTTGCATAATATTGGAAAATTCGCAAGTTCGGGTAACATTTTTTTGGGTAACTTGCAAAACAAGTTATGTCCCCAAACTTTCAAAACAGCTTGAACAAATAAGCTATGTTCATCATTTCAATTAAAACTTGAACAATAAACATTGTTCATGATTTTCAAAACCCAAGCGTGAACATACGCCAAATTTGTTCGCTTTTCAAAACCGTTCGCAAAACGAGCCGAACTTGGGCGTTTTCTAGCAAAATTGCTAAAATCTTTCCATTTTGGGTTTTCAAACCAAATGTTTTGATAAACTTTGGGATTTCTAAGAAATTCTACCAAAAACTTGAATGAAAAAGGGATGGTGTGACGTATGTCTCTCCATTGCCCCGATTGTACGAATGCGTGACATATGTCTCGTCGTTCGGACAATCGTCATTCCATTTTCAACATATCCGACCACACCAAACCAAATCTTGGCCCCTTTGGTCAATCCGAACCTTTTGGTCCCCCGTGGCCATTAGATTCAATCCCCCGACTCATTGGAGTCACCCCGGTCAATGATTGACTCAATTGAGTCCATTGTACCTCTTTTGGTCCCAACGCGACCAAATCGAACCCTCTTACCCAACGGACATGTTTTACCTATTCTAAGCGCGATTCGTAAACAAACGCTTAAGCCTCCCATGCGCGAGCATACAAGCTAATACGCTTAAGTCTCCCATACGCGAGCATACAAGCTACGTTTAATCGCAAGAATACGGTCAAAATATCGTCCATTTAACCAGCTTTAAGTTCTTTACCAAAGAACTACGTACGCTTTGAATTCTCCGACTACCGGGAGATACGTAGGAGCAAGATCGACATCTTGTCAAGCGCAATAATAAAAAACTTTTTTTTTCTCTTTCGTTTGTTTTCATCTCTTTTCCCCCCTTTTATTATATTTTCTTTGACATAGATAAGCATGCGCGCAAAACATTTAAAAACAATTTAAGCTTTAGCCAAATAGAAGGTTCCCGTTGAGTACAATGGATGTGAGGGGTGCTAATACCTTCCCCTTGCGTAACCGACTCCCGAACCCGACAATGGTTGCGATGACCAGTCCTTCTCCTCATCGTCAAGGGTTTTATTATCGTTTCCCTTTCAAAATAAAAAAACTTAAGGGTTTATCAACGTTTCCTTTACACAAAAACTTTGGTGGCGACTTCACAAAAGCCCTCCGAGCGTTCGCGGACGTCCTCGGAGGATTTGCGCGTTTTTTAAATGATGCGCGCACAACCATTCCCTAAATTCATTATATCTAGGCATCATAAACTCATAATTGATGAGCTTTCTAAAATTACTACCAGGTGTAAAATCCATAAAAAGATTTAACTTAGATGAAAACTCATCTCAGATTGCGTAGGCGATTTCCTAACTTGATTATATATTCCTTGAGGAATATTATTATTGCTTATAACAATATTTTAAACGGTTTTAAAATCTTCTTTAATTTGAGAAGTTGAAGCTCTAGAAGTATTGCTAGGAGCATTAAAACCATCATTAGCTAGATATCTAGCAGAAGTAGAAGATAAACTTCTTGGTATACGAAAGGATCTTGTGGAAGCAAATTTTACTTCTATATCACCTTCAGTAGTTTGAATGATTTGATCGATATTATTATTAATAATAGGTTCAAGATCTGTTTCCTGCTGGAGATTCCAAGTCTCAGGGAAGTTTATCTCATCCCATTTTATTAATCTATTAGTAGCAACATTAGACGTAAGTAAATTAGTATTAACTAATGTTGTAGTTCCTGGCAAGCTTATTTGCTTTGCTTTAGGATTTAAAGTGTTTAGAACTTTATAATAAATTCTATAACACACAGCCATTATCTCACTTCCTGGTTTAAAATTATAACCATTAGTGTGAACTTTTAGTTGCATAGCATCATATAAATTTTGATCTGTCATAGACAGAGTTAAATTAGGTTTAACATCAAACCAAATTGGTCCATGACAAAGACTAGTTTCATCGTCCATTTATAATTTTGTCCAAATTTGGATATTCAACAAGTTCTTGGTTTTTAACCAAATTATCTTGATTATTATTATCAGAATTATTATCATTCATATATATATATATATATATATAAAGATACCATCTCTTTCAGTCTTTTTTTTTTAAGTTAGGGGAATGTTAACAAGTGTGTTTAAGACACTCATTAAGCAATTGAAAGTGAACATTATATCATCTATACTATATATAAAAAAAATAGCATGTTTCAGCTCTTTTGGGCTGTCTTTTTTGTTATTCCAATTATACACTTAAACATATTTTTCTTTTTTTGACAAATTAAACATATTTTTCTATAATAATGTTATATTGTTGGTGTTATTAAAAAAGATAAGAATTTTTAATATATTTGTTATATTATTGTTGTGAATATGAAAAAATAAATATGGTTTGTTGAGTTTGTTATATTTGAATACCACAAATATCTATACTTATAATTTTAATCTATATCAAAAAAATTATAAAAAATATTGTTTGTAATTTACACGCAAATTTCAATAAAATATCGTTGATAATATACACGATTTAGCGCAATAAAAAAAATGAAAAGACGAGCACGTGAGTGCCCCTCTTTTCGCAAGTGAGAATAATGTACGCGACACTTTAAAAGGGCACGTGAATGTCGTCTTTTCACTAGTGAGAATAATGTACGCGACACTTTAAAACATTAAAATTAAACTTTTTCTACGTAAAACATCAATTGTTTCTTTTTTTTAATCCTTAATGTGTCTTTGTTGACATCATCCCTAAAGTTATAATCTATACATACTCTCCAAGATTAGTTTAGTTGGTAAATATTTAACTCAAATCTTATAAAGACTCGATTTGAATTCAATTGCTGTTATTAGACTTTTATTGAAGAGCATTTTGTAAGTAATAGAGAGCTTTCTTTAATCCTAAGCATTCGGAATCAACCCCCCTAACCTTATTTCTTATATAAAATAGTTATGATATACACACTTTGAAGTATAGGTGATTTCCCTTTTTGATTGAGGAGTATATAAATATATAGATAGAATCTTATTGATTCTAGGTACATATTAATATTTTTAGTATAAAAAAAAAGGTACATGTATATGTCTGTGATGCTGCATGCATGCATGAGTCTTTAGTACATTGCTAAATTTCATATAAAATAAACATCTGTATTAAACAAGGGAAAATTCTAAAACAGAGCATCTTGATATGTGGTGGTCCATATAGAAGATAATTCAATTAAAATTGATATTTTTTAAAGCGGAATTAAGCACAATCTAATTTTCTAACCAAATACATTAATTTTAATTTTAAGATGGTTTAAGTGTTTTTCTTAAAAAAAAAATACCCCTAATTCATGAAGGAGTAATGTAGACCGCACTAAAAAAAGATGGTTTAAGTGTTTATTCAAGACTCGTTCCGACCAAACCGAAATTTTATGACCAAATTTGTGCATAGCAATCTTCGATTGTTTGTTGGTCAGTATTAGTCTTGTTTATATCCTATCTAGTATTTATATCATGTATCACGTTCACATGTGATATATCCAGAGTAGTCATGTCACCTATGTGACCAATACTATTTTCCAGTGTGCCTTCTACGAAGCTGAATTCCATGAAGACATTGTAGGCTTTAAAATCAAGTGTCTTGACTCTTGTCTATTTCTCAATCTTATGCAATGATATCGGGTGACCATGTTCGTATGGACCAGTAGAGAGATTATATACATCCATAGACTCCTACCCAATACTTTGGCTCTATCATACTTTAGGCCAAACTAAGGTGAGCAAAATATATATAGAACATGTTAGTTTTGTAGCCAACTCATCACAATACTAGTATGAGTATTCTTTGCACAAAGAAAACTCACCAAACCTGTTGGAACAAAATGTATGAACAAGCCTTTTTGAGTTTTGATGAAAACAAGGTATTAAAAAGAAAATTGGACATGCTAATGCTTGTTCTAAGTGTGCAGGACCATATACTTAAAATCATGTATCTAATAGTGGTTCTGAAAGATCAAGTTAAGGGCAAGGGAAAATATTGAAGCTTGAGTCTCAAGTCAGAATCTGAAGACAGTCAGGATCCGAAAGCATCAGAAGCTGGAAGATCAAAAGCTGACTCTCAGAGTCTGAAGTTCGGAGTCTGAAGTCCGAAGTCCGAAGGAGAATCAGAAGTCAACTGATGTCACTGTCAAAAGGACATAGTACAACCACGACCTCTGCAACAACCTCAGAGTCAGAACGTGCTCTGAAACATTGTCTCCTTGGACAAAACATTTAATCCATATTCAACAAAGGATTCAAACGTTATTCTTCACGGTACGCATACAAAATCAAGGAACAAATCAACGTTGGATCAAGCTTTAGTTTAAATGACTCTTTTGATGAACTATCATTCATATTTTGGCATCTTCTCAACGTCTCTCTACTCCTCTATATAAAGGGTTGAAGACTTGAAGAAATTTGACTCACGTATACAAGACTCTACAATTTTTTGAAAGTGCCAATACTCTGCCAAATTCACTACGCATCAAACTCTTAGGAATTCTTACAAACTTTCTTATCTTAGAATTTCTTAAGACTAGAGTCAAAACACTGTGTTGTATTTTGTAAACACCTCTGATAGTATATAAAGTGTTCATTCAAACTATTTTCTTGTAATCTTAGTTTGTCAGAAGTCTTTTGCTTGTGTGCTTGAGCAATTAGGAAGTCTCTTGAAGTTGTTCTTGAGCATTGAGAAGTCTCTTGCTTTTGTGCTTGAGCATTTGTAATTTGTTGATTATAGTGAAAAATCTCTTGTAAGTGACAAGGGGACTAGACTACTTTCGGGTTGTGGAAGGAACTAGGATAATTGTTTGTGTCCTCTCTCTCTCTCTCTCATTTTATTCTATCCGCTGCGTCTGAACTCTGAACATAGTTTCAAACTCTGACTTTACATCAGACTCTGAACTATTTCTTAGTTTGAGAAAGAAAAAGGCCAACACAATTCAACCCCCCCTTTCTTGTGTTTTTCTCACCTTCGGTTGGTATCAGAGCTTCGGTTCTGATATTCAATCACCTAACAGTGAGTCAGTCAAGATCCTGAGAAAAACATGTCTTCTGGTGAATCTGGTGAATCCTTTCAAAGAGGTGGTGGCGCTGCTGTATCATATGAGTATGGTACAGATGATAAGCAATCTCACTCACTGGTGATCCTGAAAAATTTTCATGGTGGAAAAGCAAGATGTATAGTCATATCATTGGAATATATGATAGCCTTTGGGATATCATTGAAGATGGTATAACTATACCAGTTGATGAAGAAGGAGTTGCCATAAACAGGAAGAATCTTACTGATGCTGAAAGAAAGATTTACATAAAGCATCACAGAGTAAGAGGTATCATTGTGGACTCTCTACCTCACAATGAGTATCTTAACCTAAGTGATAAGTCAACTACAAAGGCCATCTTCACTTCTCTCTGCTCTAACTATGAAGGAAACAAGAAGGTTAGAGAAGCAAAAGAAAATCTTCTTATTCAGCAGTATCATTCTGGACTTCAAATTCTGAAAAAGAGTTACTCAACTGCTGATCATGCGAACAAGATTCTCAGAAGTCTTCCATCTAAATGGATACCTAAAGTGACTGCTATTGAGGAAGCTAAAGATCTAAATACTCTAAGTATTGAAGATCTTATAAGCTCTCTCAAAGTGCATGAATTAGGACTCAATGAAGATGAACCTATTAGAAAATCTAAGTCTATAGAACTTAAATCTAAAGGAAAGTCTTCAAAAGCCCTAAAAGCTTCATAATCTGATGAAGAATCTCCTGAGGGAAGTTCTGAAAAAGATCCAGAAGCTGAGGAGCTAGCAATGCTTTCTAAAAGGTTTCAATACTTGATGAAAAGACAAAAGAAGTTCTCTAACAAGAGCAACAACTTCAAAGGATCTGGTTCCAAGAAGGAAGATCAGAAGGGTTGCTTCAACTGCAAGAAAACTGGTCATTTCATAGCTGATAGTCCAGATCTCCAGAAGGACAAATCAAAGGAGAAATCCAGAAAGACCAACTGAAAGTCAGGCAACCTCAAAGACAGATTCAAGAAAAGTCTTATGGCCACATGGGATGAGCTTGACAATGAATCTGAGTCTGAGAAGGAAGATGAAGAAGAAGCAAATCTAGCTCTTGTTGCTACAACATCTTCTGATGAAGAGTCAAGATCAGACTCTGAAGATGAAGATGAGGTATATTCTGAACTTACTCATTCTGAGCTTGTTGATACAGTTAAGGATCTTATGAATCATCTCAGAAGCAAGTTAATTCAATTAAAATCTTTGAAAAAGAAATATAACTGGTTGTCTGATGTAAATCTCTAACTTCGTAATCATATCATTGAGATTGATAAAGAAGTAAGAGATTTAAGAGAAATGACTCATAAGAAACCTGATAAAGTTCCAAGTGAGCAAGAAATTGCACTTCAGGAGTTCATCCTAACTGGAATCAACAGAAGTAAAGTTGCTTCTATGATTTACAATATTAACAGAAACTGGGGAGAAGGTATTGGTTTAAAAAATGATCCATTCAATCATTCAAAAGAAACAAACCTACCATCCTGTTCTGAAGAGATTATGAAAGGCACTGAGGTTTGTTTTGTATCTGCATCTAACATTTATGAGAAACAGAATTTACCAGAAACTGAGACTCTTGCTCCTGAAGTTCTGAAGAACTCAGAATCCAAAACTTCAGAACCTAAGGAAAAGATGAAGGCAGAATCTAAAACTTTGACAAAATCTAAACCAAAAGGTTCTAAGTCTAAGATTATGAGGAAAGCAGATTCTAAACCTGAAAAGGTTTAGAGTCTAAAGAGATCAGAACCTAAGACAAGCAAGTCTCAGACTCTGAAAAATTCATACTCACATTTTCAAAAGACTGTGTTTGTAAAATCTTCAAAAGATAAGAAACCAGTGTATGTAAAACCTTTTCAATCTCAGAATGTGAGACAAAAGGTACACAAGAAGCCATATCAATTTAGAACTAACCAAAGAGGACCCATAAAGATATGAGTACCTAAGTCTGAAATCATTTCTATTGTAGATATGCTTAAAAGCCAAAAGAAAAGGAGAAGTCATGGTACCTGGACAGTGGTTGCTCACGTCACATGACAGGAGAAAGGTCTATGTTCCAAACCCTGACCATGAAAGAGGGAGGAACTGTGGGATTTGGAGGAAACTAGAAAGGCAAGATCATTGGTACTGGTAAGATAGGTAATTCTTCCATTTCTATTAATAATGTTTGGTTGGTAGATGGACTAAGACATAACCTACTTAGCATAAGTCAATTTTGTGACAGTGGTTATGATGTCTTGTTTGATAAGAACACTTGTACAGTAATCAACAACAAAGATAAGTCTGTTGTGTTCAAAGGAAAGAGGAAGAACAATGTTTAGAAAATTGATTTTTCAGAACTGGTTGATCAGAAGGTAGTTTGTCTTCTGTCAGTGAGTGATGAGAAATGGGTATCGCACAAAAAGTTGGGACATGCTAACTGGAGACTCGTCTCTAAGCTTAGCAAGTTACAACTGGTCAGAGGTTTACCAGACATTGACTATCACTCAGATGCTCTTTGTGGAGCATGCCAGAAAGGAAAAATTGCTAAAACTTCTTTTAAAACCAAAAACATTGTTTCTACCTCCAGACCCTTAGAACTACTTCACATTGATCTGTTTGGTCCTGATGGCACAACATCAATCAATGGGAAGAAGTATGGATTGGTAATTGTTGATGATTACAGTAGGTGGACTTAGGTTAAATTCCTCAGAACATGGTGGTGAATTTGAAAATGATGGTGGCACAACATCAAACTAAAAATGAATTGAAAATTTTAAAAGTTAGAAGTGATCATGGTGGTGAATTTGAAAATGAACCTTTTGAAACTTTTTGTGAAGAACATGGAATCCTCCATGAGTTCTCTTCTCCCAGAATTCCACAACAAAATGGAGTTGTAGAGAGAAAGAACAGATCTTTGCAAGAAATGGCCAGAACCATGATTCATGAATCTGACATTGCAAAGTACTTCTGGGCAGAAGTTGCAAACACAACATGTTATATTCAAAATTGAATCTGAGTTATTCAAAGGAAGAAAGTCAAACATTTCTTATTTTCGTCAGTTTGGATGTACATGTTATATTCTGAACAACAAAGTCTATCTAAAGAAATTTGATGCTAAGGCTCACAAGGGTATATTTTTAGGATACTCTGAGAGATCTAAAGCATACAGAGTGTATAATTTTGAAACACATGTTGTTGAAGAATCAATGCACATCATCTTTGATGACAAGAAGCCTGATAATAAAATATCAGAGCTAGTTGAGAGTTTTGCAGACATTCAGCTTTCAGAGGATACTTCAGAACCTGGTCAGATTTCTGAGTCTGAAGAAATTTCAGAATCTAAAAATCTTCCAGAAGCTGAAAACATCTCAAATGCTGACAATTCTCCAGAAGTCAACCCTGAACTAGAAGTTTCTGAAGAAGTTCTTAATGATCCCCCAGAAGAACATCCACCCAAGAATACTTTCAAGTACAAGTCTTCACATCCTGAAGAGTTAATCATTGGAAACAAGGATAGTCCAAGAAAGACCAGATCAACATTCAGACAGAATGATTCTATGCTTGGATTACTGTCAATGATTGAACCTACAACTGTTGATGAAGCACTCTCAGATGATGGATGGATTGTGGCTATGCAAGAAGAACTCAATCAGTTTCAAATAAATGAAGTTTGGGACTTGGTTGCAAAACCAAATCACAAGAACATTATTGGAACAAAATGGGTGTTCAGAAACAAGATGAATGAACAAGAGGAAGTAGTCAGAAACAAGGCAAGACTTGTTGCTCAAGGTTACAGTCAATAAGAAGGAATTGATTATACTGAAACTTTTGCTCCAGTTGGAAGATTAGAAGCAATAAGGTTACTTTTATCTTATGCAGTTAATCATGACATCATCTTATATCAAATGGATGTTAAGAGTGCATTTCTAAATGGAGTCATCTCTGAAGAAGTGTATGTCAAACAACCTCTTGGTTTTGAAGATTTAAAACATCCATACTTTGGTTTTAAGCTTAAGAAATCACTGTATGGTCTGAAACAAGCTCCCAGAGCTTGGTATGAAAGACTGAGTAATTTCTTACTTAAGAATGAGTTTGTAAGAGGAAAGGTTGACACTACACTTTTCAGAAAGACACTTAAGAAAGACATCTTAATTGTTCAAATCTATGTGGATGATATTATCTTTGGATTTATTACTGCCACTCTTTGCAAGGAATTTTCTAAGTTAATGTAGGATGAATTTGAAATGAGCATGATGGGAGAATTGAAGTTCTTTCTAGGAATTTAAATCAACCAATGCAAAGATGGAGTGTATGTTCATCAATCAAAATATACAAAGGAGCTTCTGAAGAAGTTCAAGCTTGAGGATTGTAAATTAATGACAACACCAATGCATCCAACTTACAACTTAAGCAAAGAAGACACAAGCTCAAAGGTAGATCAGGTTGTACAGAGGTATGATTGGTTCTCTGTTATACTTAACAGCTTCCAGACCATATATTTTATTCAGTGTATGCATATGTGCAAGATTCCAATCGGATCCTAGAGAATCTCATATGACTGTTGTCAAGAGAATCTTCAGGTATCTGAAATGAACAACTAATCTTGGACTTCTTTATAAGAAATCCTTAGATTATAAGTTGGTTGGATTTTGTGATTCTGACAATGCTGGTGATAGGATTGAAAGAAAATCAACCAGTTGAAATTGTCAATTTCTTGGTGAAAATCTGATATCCTGGGCCAGCAAAAGATAATCAACTATTGCATTCTCAACAGCAGAAGCAGAATACATCTCAGCTACAAGTTGTTGCATGCAACTACTCTGGATGAAACATCAGTTAGAAGACTATCAAATTCATGAGAACAACATTCCTATCTTTTGTGATAATACTGCTGCTATTTGTCTATCTAAGAATCCAATTCTGCATTCTAGAGCCAAGCACATTGAGATTAAACACCATTTTATAAGAGATTATGTTCAGAAGGGTGTTGTGGATATTCAATTCATTGATACTAATCATCAATGGGCTAATATATTAACAAAACCTCTATCAGAAGAAAGATTTGGTTTTATTAAAAAGAATTTGAACATGCATTTTATCTCTGAAAAACATGCTTGACTCTGAATGAGAAACTGAGAGTCTGAAGGACATCAGAGTCTGAGTTCTATCAGAAGCTCATAACTGAGAGTCTGAAGAAAGTTAGCCTCTGAAGTCATCAGAGTCTGAGTTTCAGAATCTGAATTCTTGGCTTCTGACAAATTTCAATAGTAAAGGACTTGTTGACATGTGGCCCACTAATGAACATGAATCTAAATAGTAGTCTGACACGTGGTCTGTAACTGGTGGGTAATAACTGCTGGGCAATGATGAATTAGTTTTGAAAGTCGTGATTAGCGCCCCTCTTGTCATTAATGTGCCGTTGTGATTAATATTTTTGTCTATTTTAGTTTTTGAATCGTTTTATCAAAAACACTTAATCACTCTCAGACATTCACCTTCACATCATACACATTCATTTTTCAGACCAAAACACTCATTTTTTTTCAAAAACCCCCTTAGAACCCTAAAATCTCAATCCTTCAGAATCAATGGCAAGTTCGTCATCTTCATCTCAGAAATTCGCCATGGATGTTCAATATCAAGGAGCTATCTACATCAAACCCAAAACCATGCATCTCAACAAGGAGGATTTACAACTTATCATTGAGGTGCAGTGGACTTTGATTCATTGGCTTTGAATGGGTGTGACATCTTAGAGTACGTGGACAATCAGCAATGGAGACCATTTTTCAACATGTTAAATGGACCATCTTACACGGAACTGGTAAAAGACTTCTGGGTCAGAAGCGAAGTGAAATTCTGGCCAGGCAATAACAAAGAGAAAACAGGTTCTGAACTAAACTTAGCACAATTAACAACATATAATCAGCAGAAATTAAAAGTGCAGGAAAGCTAAAGAACACAAGGTTTGTTAACCCAGTTCGGAGTAAACACCTCCTACTCTGGGTTAACAAACCTTGTGTTCTTTAGCTTTCCTGCACTTTTAATTTCTGCTGATTATCTGTTGTTAATTATGCTAAGTTTAGTTTAGAACCTGTTTGGTTCAGAACCTGTTTTCTCTTTGTTATTGCCTGGCCAGAATTTCAATTGGTATCAGAGCAGGCACCCTGCCTGTGTTTTGGGTGAGATCCAGAGGAGTTAATTTATGGAAAGCATGGATAGAGAAGGAGGCTATGTCAACAGACCACCCCTACTTGATGGCACAAATTATGAGTACTGGAAATCCAGGATGTGTGCATTCCTGAAATCCATTGACAGCAGAACTTGGAAAGTTGTGCTTAAAGGCTGGGATCATCCTGGGGTTTTGGACAAAGATGGTAACAAAACTGGTGTTTTGAAGCCTGAAGAGGAGTGGACCAAAGCTGAAGATGATCTGTCACATGGAGACTCAAAGGCCTTAAATGTTATATTCAATGGTGTTGACAAAAACATGTTCAGACTCATCAAGCAATGTACAGTTGCAAAGGATGCCTAGGAAATCTTAAAAACAACTCATGAAGGAACCTCTAAAGTGAAGATGTCCAGACTCCAGTTGCTGACTACTAAGTTTGAGAACCTGAAGATGATGGAAGATGAAACTATTCAGGATTTCTACATGAATGTGCTGGACATGGCAAATTCCTTTGATTCACTTGGGGAAAAGATGTCTGATGAAAAGATAGTAAGAAAAATCCTCAGGTCCCTGCCCAGAAGATTTGATATGAAGGTTATAGCCATAGAAGAAGCTCATGACATCACCACCATGGAGGTTGAGGAGCTGATTGGGTCTTTGTTAAATTTTGAGACTGCATTCTGCAAACAGCCTGATAAGAAAGGGAAAGGAGTAGCATTTGCAGTTAATTCAGGAGCTGATGATCAACAAGAGTCTGATGAGGAGGATAGTGATTTATCAGAAGCTCTAGTGTTGCTTGGAAAACAATTCAACAGAATTCTGAAGAAGGTTGACAGAAAATCCAAAACCAAAGGTCAGAATTTCAGATTCAAGAAGCAACAAACTGATGAGAAGAAGACCAAGTCTGAGGAGAAAAGTAACCAAGCCAAAGGTGTGCAGTGCTTTGAGTGTGAAGGGTATGGACACATCAAGTCTGAATGTCCCACTTTTCTCAAGAAGCAGAAGAAGAGCCTAACTATTTCATGGTCTGATGAAGATTCAGAAGAAGATTTTGAGAATGAATCTGCTAAGGGTGACACTAGTTTGATGGTAAGGTTAGGAGCTATCTTAAAGAAGGAAGCTGTTTTAGAGTCTGAGACTTTTCCAGAGTCTGACTCAGAGTCTGAAGCTTCATCTATGTCTGAAGCTGCTAAAACCTCATATGATGAACTAGCTGACAACTACAGAAAGCTATATACCAGAAGTGCTGAGGTTTGCAAACAAGTTCTGGATCAGAAGGAGATCATATGTCAACTAGAGGCTGAAAAAGGTGAACTGTTGGTGCAGAATTCAGAATTGAAAGAAGAAGTAAACCAACTTAATTCCCAACTTGAGCATATGAAAAAGCAGGTTAGAATGATGAATACTGCTACTGATGTGTTGGAGGAAATTTTGGATGCTCAGAAACAAGGAAAAACTGGTTTAGGATTTGTGAATGAGAGTCTGAACCTCAAGCAGAAAAATCCAGTTAAACAGTTTGTTCCTGCTACTCAGACTCATAATCTTATGATTGGAACATCTAAGATGAGATCTCAGAAGGAAGCCCAGATGCAAGGTCAGAAGCAAGCTCAGATGAGACCTCAGAAGCATACTCAGATAAGACCTCAGAAGTATGTTCAGATGCAACCTCAGAATCATGTTCAGATGCAACCCCAGAGGTTCAACAGAAGAAGGAGGAATCATACCTGGACCTGTCATCATTGTGGTAAGAAGGGACACATTAAACCTTTTTGCTTTAAACTGTATGGTTATCCTGAACACTTTTAATATAGAAGAGTGCAACCATCTGCACCCAGACACAATGTTCAGAAGGTGTGGAAACCTAAGGTTCAGAATGTAGGCCTGATTGCTCATACCTCATTGAGAGCCACTTCTAGAGAGGACTGGTATTTTGATAGTGGTTGTTCAAGGCACATGACTGGTGTGAAGAAGCTGCTGAGCAATATCAAACCTTATTCCAGAAGCTATGTGACATTTGGTGATGGAGCAAAAGGTGAGATACTGGGTATTGGTGATTTGATCAGTGAAGGTTTTCCCAGACTTAATGATGTGCTACTGGTGGAAGGATTAACTTCTAATCTGATCAGTATTAGCCAACTTTGTGATCAAGACTTGAAGGTTAATTTCAACAAGCAAGAGTGTTGTGCGACTGATCAAGATGGTAAGGTTCAGATGAGGGGCTGCAGATCCAAAGATAACTGTTATTTATGGGTGTCTGAAGAAGAAAGAAGCCTGACTTCTTGTCTCATGAGCTCAGAAGAGGAAGTCAAGCTCTGGCACCAGAAACTGGGACATCTGCATCTGAAAGGCATGAAGAAAATCCTAAGTACTGAAGCTATCAGAGGTGTACCTAATCTGAAGATCAATGAGGACAGTGTTTGTGGTGATTGTCAAATTGGGAAACAAACAAGAAAGTCTCATCCCAGATTAGTTCATCAGGTAACTACTAAAGTACTAGAACTTTTACATATGGATTTAATGGGGCCTATGCAAGTAGAAAGTATTGGAGGAAAAAGGTATGCATTTGTAATGGTAGATGACTACTCAAGATTCACATGGGTTAATTTTGTTAGAGAGAAGTCTGATACTTTTGAAGTATTTAAAGACTTATGCATTAAATTACAAAGAGAGAAGGACTGTGGTATTGTCAGAATCAGGAGTGATCATGGCAAAGAGTTTGAAAACAAGAGTTTTTCAGAATTCTGTGCTTCTGAAGGTATAAAGCATGAGTTTTCTGCACTTATTACACCTCAACAAAATGGTGTAGTTGAGAGGAAGAATAGGACATTAGCAGAATGTGCAAGAGTTATGCTGCATGCTAAGAAGCTACCTTATATGTTTTGGGCTGAAGCTATGAACACTGCATGTTATATCCATAATAGAGTCACTCTGAAGAAGGGAACAGCTTGTACCTTATATGAATTATGGAAAGGGAGAAAGCCAACTGTGAAATACTTTCATGTGTTTGGGAGCAGATGTTACATCTTGGCTGACAGGGAAAATAGAAGAAAACTGGATCCTAAGTCTGATGAAGGTATATTTTTGGGATATTCAGTAAACAGCAGAGCTTATAGGGTGTTTAACTCAAGAACTAAAGTTGTGATGGAGAGCATAAATGTTGTTATTGATGATCTGTCTGCTGAAAATGAAAAGGATAAGTCTGAAGTTATTCCAGAGTCTGAAGCCTCAGAAGAACAAACTTCAGAAGCAGAAAATCATCCTGAGTCTGAAGAAGCAGAAGTGCATCCAGATCATGATCCTACCAATAAAGGGCCATCAATTTGAGTTCAGAAGGATCATCCTAAGGAGCTTATCATTGGGAGTTTGGATCAAGGGGTCAGAACCAGAAGATCAGACTCAGCTGCTACTGATTCTTGTTTTGTGTCTAAGTTTGAACCCAAAAATGTGAAAGAAGCCCTAATTGATGAATTTTGGATTGAAGCTATGCAAGATGAGTTGAATCAATTCAAAAGGAGTGAAGTGTGGGATCTAGTTCCAAGACCTGAAGAGCTGAATGTGATTGGCACTAAGTGGATATTCAAGAATAAAACAGATGAAAATGGTACTGTGGTCAGAAACAAGGCAAGGTTGGTTGCTCAGGGTTATACTCAAGTAGAGGGATTGGATTTTGATGAGACCTTTACACCTGTGGCTAGACTAGAGTCCATAAGATTACTGTTGGGTGTATCCTGCATTCTCAAATTCAAGCTATTCCAGATAGATGTGAAGAGTACATTTCTGAATGGATATTTGCAAGAAGAAGTATATGTTGAACAGCCTAAGGGTTTTGTGGATCATCAGTTTCCAGATCATGTGTACAAATTGAAGAAAGCCTTATATGGATTAAAGCAAGCACCAAGAGCTTGGTATGAAAGACTGACTCAGTTTCTTGTGGCTCAAGGATACAGAAAAGGTGGTTCTGATAAGACATTATTTGTGAAGAATGAACATGGAAGTCTGATGATTGCTCAGATCTATGTTGATGACATAGTATTTGGTGGGATGTCTCAGAAGATGGTCAAATTGTTTGTCCAGCAAATGCAGTCTGAATTTGAAATGAGTTTAGTTGGTGAGCTGACATACTTTCTTGGATTGCAAGTCAAGCAAATGGAAAACACTATCTTTATTTCTCAGAGTAAATATGCTAAAAACATTGTGAAAAAGTTTGGTATGGAATCTACTGCTCATAAGAGGACACCAGCTGCTACTCATCTGAAGCTGTCTAAAGATGAACATGGAGTTTCAGTAGATCAAAGCCAATATAGAAGTATGATTGGAAGCTTATTGTACTTGACTGCAAGCAGACCAGATATCACTTTTGCTGTTGGAGTTTGTGCAAGATATCAAGCTGATCCTAAGATGAGTCATCTGACACAAGTTAAAAGGATTTTGAAATATGTAAATAGCACAAGTGATTATGTAATCATGTATTCTCATAGTTCAAGTTCTGATTTAATGGGATTTTGTTATGCTGACTGGGCTGGAAGTGCTGATGTCAGGAAGAGCACCTCAGGAGGTTGTTTCTTTTTGGGAAATAATCTAATTTCTTGGTTCAGCAAGAAACAAAATTGTGTTTCATTGTCAACTTCTGAGGCTGTGTATATTGCTGCTGGGAGTAGTTGCTCACAACTGGTGTGGATGAAGCAAATGCTTGAAGAATACAACATTGAACAAGGAACTATGACCCTATTTTGTGACAATTTGAGTGCAATTAACATCTCTAAGAACCCTATTCAGCACAGCAGAACTAAACATATAGATATCAGACACCACTTTATCAGAAATCTTGTGGCAGGGTAAAATCATTCAGCTGGAAAATGTGGTTACTGAAGAACAAGTTGCTGACATTTTCACAAAGGCTTTAGATGCTAAACAGTTTGAAAATCTGAGGAGCAAGTTAGGTGTTTGTTTACATGAAGAATTATAGCAATTAAAGCAAACTGGATGTGAGGAAGATAGAGTACCTGCCAGCTTTGTTAATGCTAAGTGTTATGATGTGTCTGATCCTAAGTCTAAAGTTAAATCTGGAACAGATTCTGAAGATATTTCTGCAGTTTTCAATCCCTATGTGATGCATGTGTTTTGTCATAATTTTGTGGCTAAAAAGGGGGAGAAAAACCTGTGTTGGTGTTCAGAATGTATTCAGATGTGTTTTTTCAGAACTCAGTTGTTTCAGAAGCTGACTAGATTGGTTCAGAAGTTGCATGTTTTGTTCAGAATTCATAACCAATGCAACATGAGATGTGCTGATGATATTGAGGAAGAATGTGTGTCTCAGGGGGAGTGCATGTTTGTTATGTACCTGAGTGTGAAGTGTTGTTTCAAGTTTCAGAAGTGTTTCAGTTTAGAAGCCACTGCAGTTCAGAAGTGAGGGGGAGTTTGTTTTAGTGAGTTACAGGGGGAGAGTTCAGGTGCTGGAGTGTTTGTTCATATGTTTATATATTTGTGAAGCTTCAGGGGGAGTGTTCTTGTGTTGATTAGGAGAAGCTGGAGTCTTCCTGTGATATTCAGAAGCTGTTTTGTGTGTATCAGTGTTCAGAAGCTGAAACTGATTGGTTTGTAATGTTTAACATAGCTGAATCCGCTGCTAATATGTTTGCTATGTTATATATTTGTGGAGTTCTTCATTGCTGAGATAGTCTTATGGGATTTTGAAGAGCTTGTCATGTGTGAACATTGGTTTTAGCCAAAAAATTTGCCAAAGGGGGAGATTGTTGAGTATTTTGGTGTTGGCTGCATTATTTGGCAAATCCAATGTGTTGAATAGAAGCATCTCCATGTTTAGAACAAGTCTTCAGTTACAAGAAATTGCATTTGAAGCTGTTCAGAAGCACTTTTGGCCTTCAGAAGCAGAAAATTCCTTCAGAAGCACTGTAGCACTTCAGAAGCTGAAATCCTGAGTCTGAAGCATCAGACACACTGTAGCAGAGTTGACTTTTGTTGACTTCATCAGAAGCTGGTTTTTTCTGAATTGTTTTGTGTCGCGGTGATTTTCGGAGATCAAGCTATTGATTAGCGTTGACTCACTAATTTTATTTCACGACTGAACTTTTAATTTTTTAAAAGAAAGGTGGAAAAAAGTTCTAAATTACCACATTTTTAAAAGATTAGGGTTCGGGGGTTAGTTACGTTTAGGGAAGGTGTTAGCACCCTAAACGTTCGTAGTACTCTACGAGAACCTCTTGATTTTATTTATTTATTTTGGCCATAACTTGCTTATTTTTTTTTTAAGAGAAAAGAATGAATTAAAATAGTGAGAAAAAATACAAATGTTTTTTGTATTTTTTATGATTTGGAAGGACAGGGTCCTCTGCCTACGTACCCGTGAGGGATCAAAACCTCGTAGTTCGGGGTAAAAAATGACGTTTGATTTGTTTGATGTTTTTTATTAGTTTTAAAAAAGGTTTTAAAGATAAAATAAAAGCCAAGTGGCTAAATAAGATTGATTTGTGTTTTTTAATTTTGAAAAGGATTAAAGTGTTATTAAAGTGGATTAATGATTTTTTAAGAAAATAAAAGAGAAAAACGGACACTTGATTGAAAATCAAGGTTTATTAAGAAAAGATTTTTTTGTGATTTTGATTATTTGCATGTTTTTGTTTTTTGTTTTTAATTAACTAAGACTAAACGTAATAAAAGTTAAAGGCGAGGAATTTTCGTGGTGACGTTGGATCACCACGAAACCCTTTTGAAATTAAACTATCCTAATATTTTTGTATTTTTTTTTATATGAAGCGAAATAAATAAAAATAAATAAAGACATAAAGCAGAATAAATAAAGTGAGTGTCAATGCGAATTCTCATTAATATTTACATCGGTCCTAAATACATTCTAATAAAATAAAATAAAATATGACAAAATGATAAATAAAGGAAAAAAACCTAAATTGCAAATGCATGAAAAGAAATACGCTAAGATTAAAACTAAAATGAAAATGTATGAAATAAAAAGGAAAATAAAAAATAAAGAAAATGCATGATGTGTTGAAAATAAAAGGGCAATAAAATGCATGGTAATAATTAAAAACTAAAAAAAAAAAAAAAAAATAAATGCATGAAATAGTAAAAAGAAATAAAAAATAAATAAGAAAAGGAAGAGGGGTGTAGAAAAGGATTAGGGGGATGGGAAGAGTAATCAGAGAAAGGGGCAGAGGAAAAAATGGGCCGAAAATGGGCTGAGGGAGAAGAGGAAGAAAATCAGACCGGTTCGGTTCAAGTGAACCGAACCGGTTCAAGATTTACATAAAATAGCAAAGGGGCTGGTTTTTTTTCATTTTCTAATCTTCTTTCTCTCTCTTCTCCCCATCATCTCTTCACTCCTCTGATTTCCCTCTTTCTCTTATGCGATTCTTTCTTTCTTTTTACCACAAAATCAACAAACCTAGATCTAAGAAAAAAAGGAAAAAACTTTCACCTCTCTTTCTTTGGATTCGGTTTTATGAATGGTTGTTGGGTGAACGGGTTTGCTGGGTTGATGGAGCGGTTGTGGGTGATTGAGGGAGTGGCGTGTGAATGGCTTTTGGTTGTTTAGGGAGGCGCGGCTGTTTAAATGGTGGTGGCTGGTTTATATATGGTATGGGTAGAGGGCCGTGAATGGTAGTTGGAGGGGTTGTGTTGTGTTTGG
Source organism: Medicago ruthenica (assembly GCA_018208015.1). Classification (NCBI taxonomy): domain Eukaryota; kingdom Viridiplantae; phylum Streptophyta; class Magnoliopsida; order Fabales; family Fabaceae; genus Medicago; species Medicago ruthenica. The sequence continues at coordinate 19,869,966 of CM031376.1, forward strand.
TTTGAGGGAGAGGGAAAGGGGACCGTACGGTTGTGTGAGGATTTAGGGGCGGTGGTGGATTGAGTGATTTTTTGTGTGTGGTTGTGATGTTGTTGGGAAAGGAGGGGTGAGCTGGTAATGGCCGTACGGGTTGTGTGGAGGGGGGCTGCGTGAATGTTGTTGTTGTTGTGTTGGAAGTGGGAAGGGAGGGGAGGCCGAAAATGGAGGTAAGGTGGTGGCGTGGAGTGTATGATTGGAGAGTGTGGGATTGTGAGGCGTGTGTTTTTTACTGGTGAGGGTGAGGTAGTTTGATTGCTGATGAGGGGGGCGTGGGATGATGTTTTTTGTTTCTACTGATGTGTTTTCTGAATTTTGCCTAGTGTTTGACTGATTCCCCCTCCCCCTTTTGACTGAAATTGGCTCCCTTTTAAATCCTGCACCTGGTTAATGCACTTCAAAACAATTGATGACCCATAATTCTGATCAGTCAACCAAGTTATGCAAGGCAAGCAAATATTGGCACTTAAATTAACAATCAAAACAATAATGGGTCAATGTCAACCCTTTAAAAGAAAAAGAAATAATAATGATAATAATAAAAGGAAATAATAAATAAAAAGAAAACAACATGATAAAAAACTATAAATAAAATATAAAAAAAAAAAGTCGCCTCTGGAACTGAAAATGAGGTATTTTAAAATACCTCCCTGTCGAAATTTCGTCTGAGACGACGAAAAATTCCGAACTAAAAAGACGAGTAAAAAATAAATTTTAGGTCAAAAATTGGGGTATGACAGATGCCCCTATTTAAGTCTCTTCGTCCGGAGATTTAAAGAGAAAAGCTTGGATTCGACGGGTCGAAGGGACTTAAATACAGAGTACGCCAATTTTGGACCTAAAAGGAAAAAATGTGAGATGCTCGTGATGCAAATGCAAATGCAAGACGGCGAAGCTGACCCGACTGGGGGTAAAACAAAACCAAAAGATACCCGAGTTTGTTAAAGCAAGGGATCCGACTCCACTGGGGGATAACATAGTTTCACTGGGGAAGGAATTGTCTACTATCAACAAAGATGACAGCTTAAAGAAGACAGATGATATGTATTACCTACTATCGTGTATTGATAGCTTAAAAGAGGTAATATAAAAAGAGACACCGTCTACTATCGTTGTATGGATAGCTTAAAGGAGGTGACATGTATTACCTACTATCGTGTATTGATAGCTTAAAAGAGGTAATATAAAAGGAGACACCGTCTACTATCGTTGTATGGATAGCTTAAAGGAGGTGACATGTATTACCTACTATCGTGTATTGATAGCTTAATAGAGGTAATATAAAAGGAGACACCGTCTACTATCGTTGTATGGATAGCTTAAGGAAGACGGATGACATGTATTACCTACTATCGTGTATTGATAGCTTAATAGAGGTAATATAAAAGGAGACACCGTCTACTATCGTTGTATGGATAGCTTAAAGGAGGTGACATGTATTACCTACTACCACTGTGAGGGTAGCTTAAAGGAGGTAAGAGATAAATGTCAGCTGCTCGGGATGTAGCCGAACTTGCCACTGACGACAGGATAGATGATAAAATGCCAGCTGCTCGGGATGTAGCCGAACTTGCCACTGACGACATGATAGATGATAAAATGCCAGCTGCTCGGGATGTAGCCGAACTTGCCACTGACGACATGATAGATGATAAAATGCCAGCTGCTCGGGATGTAGCCGAACTTGCCACTGACGACAGGATGAAAAGGTAAATGTCAGCTGCTCGGGATGTAGCCGAACTTGCCACTGACGACATGATAGATGATAAAATGCCAGCTGCTCGGGATGTAGCCGAACTTGCCACTGACGACATGATAGATGATAAAATGCCAGCTGCTCGGGATGTAGCCGAACTTGCCACTGACGACAGGATGAAAAGGTAAATGTCAGCTGCTCGGGATGTAGCCGAACTTGCCACTGACGACAGGATAGTAGAAGGTACGCACAAGCTGTTCATTAAAGAACTGTCACATGGCGAAAAGAGGGTGACATCTTTGGACCAGACACACTGGGGATGACACTTGGAGATAAAGAGAGTTAAAAAAAAGTTCATGACTGATTGGTATGAAAAACAAGACTCAAGGTGGTTAATGCAACCATGTATGAATGACGTTATGTGCATGTTGTGTATGCAAGAATGTGTATATGCATGAATGTATGAATGCATGAATGATGATGTGACTTGTATGACTGGCATGACTGATTAACTTGTGACTGTACGAAGGATTGACTGGTAAGATTGTACGGAAGACTGACTTGTATGATTGTATGAAAGACTGACTTGTATGATACAAGATTGGACGGATAAGATGAAAAGTGACCCGACGTCGCATCACAAACACTCGGCAATCTTCAATGGGGATGATGCCACTGGGGACATATCAAAACAATGACGGGGTAAAGCCCGGCATGCAACAACTAGTGGCAAGCAAACACTTCCTGGGGTAGACGTGTTGATCCATAGACCTGGCAGAAGAATTGACGTTTCTGTGGTCATGCCTTTTGTTTTTTCCTTTTTGAATCCCTAACTTTTGCCTGGACCGCCCTTTCGGGTTTTCAATCCACCGGGAATATATTCTTTTTGTATGCCCCTAATTTTTGCCTGGACCGCCTTTTCAGGTTTTCGATCCACCAGGACGCTCATTTTTGCCTAAGCCGCCCTTTCGGGTTTTCGACTTACCGAGCTCTTTTCTTTTTTCTTTTTTTTTCAAGCAATTGACCATGTTTAACCTGCAGAGTTTGTCCGTTCTCAGGATAACTGTTGACGCACACTTCACTTATTCATGAGTTCAGAGAGAATGTGTTTGTTGTTTATGCTTTCCAAAAGATATTAAAAAGATTTATGATTTTGAAAAAAGTTTTGCTTCAAGTACTACCATCAAAAATAGAAGAAATTTTATAAACCGAATAAATGAGAATTCCAAATAAAAGGCACAGGCTCAAATTCATTTTAACAGAGTGGTGGCCCGCCAATGGCGTGGCTCCACGGATTTCACAAAGTTTGGAAAATGGTAAATATAAGGGGAAGGTACATTGAACACAAATAACCGCTATTCTCCCTAACAACTTTGAATTCCGCCGTTTGGATGCTTCAGATTCAGAGTCTTTTGGACCGCTAATATGCCCCAAGTGAGTAAAGATCAGACCAATGCAGTCACTTTGTCTTTGGATCCTTAACTTCTGCATAAATCGCCCTTTCGGGTTTTCGACCTATCAGGATGATTATTCTCTGTTTCATGTCTCTAATTTTTGCCTGGACCGCCCTTTCGGGTTTTCAGTCCACCGAGACGCTCATTTTTGCCTAAGCCGCCCTTTTGGGTTTTCGACTTACCGAGCTCTTCTTTTGTTTTTAGACAAAGTATTTCTTGACTGCATCGGCATTCACAGGACGGGGAAGCTCGTCACCATCTATAGTCGTAAGAGTCAAAGCGTTACCGGAGAAAGCTCTCTTGACGACATATGGGCCTTCATAATTAGGCGTCCATTTGCCCCTGGAGTCGAGTTGAAATGATAAAATCTTTTTGAGCACAAGACCTCCTTCTTGGAACACACGGGTACTGCCCGTGACACAAAGCATTCATGCTTTCTCTTCAATCAAGTTTGAACTGATCATATTTGTTTTGACATCATTCGACCTCTGATAACTTGGGTTCCATTAAAACTCTCATTGATGGAATCTCAATCTCCACAGGGAGTACTGCTTCTATGCCATACACTAAAGAAGAGGGGGTTGCCCCTGTTGAGGTACACACTGAAGTACGATATCCATGTAAAGCATACGATAACATCCCATGCAAGTCCTTGTAAGTGGTTACCATCTTCTGCACCATCTTTTTGATGTATTTTCTTTCTTTTTGTTCTTTTTTGCTTTTGTTTGTTTGTTTTTTTCTTTGCAGCCTCGATGGCACCATTCATCTGGGATTTGACCAGGAATACTGTAATGGCAGTTCTTCGGAACCCAAGTTAATCATTTCGAGTGCTTCTTCATGAGTCTGAATGATGTTCTTTTATATTCTAGTAACAGAGAGATCTTTTCGGGAATCTGTTCATCCTCCTCCTCTTCAGCTTCGTGAACAGGGAACTCAAAGTCGGAGAGAGCATAGGGTTACAGTGTTCAACGGGCTTATTGATGCTTAGTCTGCTTATGATTGATGATTGATTTTAGAAAATGAGTGAAAAACGCAGACCTTTTGAAATTGATTTAAAATAAAATAAAATATTTTTTGGGTTTTTGTGTTACCATTTTTCCAGAAAAAGCAGTAAAATAAAAATAAAAAAGTCGCGAAAGAAACGACAATTTTTCATTGATAGTGGTAACTTGAAGACAAAAGTAGAGCCCTACATGATTCACTTTCGTATCGGGCGAAACGAAAGGATTTTTGAAAAGATAAGACAACTAAAACACATTACTTGGACCCATGAGTAACTGAGAGAATGTCAACAGTGACCCAATTGCGGCAAATCCTTCCTTGTGTTTGCATGACCACACCCATTTTCTCTCTTTTGTCTGCACGAGTGTTGTAGGGGCGAGTGGGTTTGTAATGAAGGCGCCGGCCCACTTTCTTTGACTGCGGCTGATTGACCTTTGGAAAAACAAGACGTGAGACTCGGCTTGAGAAACTATGAATGCGATATGATGCATGATTATGCTTATGCAAAAAGAAGAAAGATTTGTTATCGAAGGACTTTGTTGAAGTATTTGTAAACATCATGGTTTGAACATTTCATTTGAGCATCAAGGCAATACAAAATAATTCTTTTTTAGAAACTAAGCCAAGGGACCAATTCAAAAGTCCTTTAGTGGAAGCTAGATTTTAACAGGAATTTTTTAAAGACTCCTAGCTTCCTTAAATTCAACAAATCAGGGCTCTTGAAGGTGTACTTCCTAGTGCTCCTCTATGATGTTCACAAAAAAAACTTGTTTAAGTCCTTCGGTAATTGGATGAAAAAAATGAGTTTATGAATGAATGCATGCATGCATGGTTATGCTAAAGAACGGAGAAAACATGGTGAGGTTTAAGTTCATAATGTTGGAGTCAAGGGTAAACACGCCATTTGGTAAGGACTATGGTTTCAAATGTACCTGTATCACGGGTTCTACCAAGTTCCCAAAGTCATTGACCACTTCCGAATATTGTCGGATTACGGGACTGACTCCCGGTCCAACGACGTTCGTAGGAAAGTCTCGTTTGAGTGTAGTATCGCGTATCAACCAATTCAAGACTACTCTTGATTAGTCATCGCACTACGTCCTAAAAGGCCAAGATGGGTTAAAGGTAACTAAAGGTCCTCAACTTCATTGGTCACTTGAAAATAACGATGCCGAACACGACTACTCATGTCAACATAGTAATACTTCCAAGATTCCTCCATTGAGTGGGGTTATCACATGTGCCACATCCGAAACTCACTCTCGGAAAGACACTTTGATTATACCACCATCCTATCTTATGTTTCCCTCAAGTCCGGGTGTAGGACTTATCTCACCACTCACGTAAAAGGAAAAAAAACACATATGCACATATTTACACTTTCATCATTTTTTTTTAAAACAAGTTATAGCACAAAATAATTAAATAAATTCAAGTTAGGCTCAACCCTCTTAGGGAATCCCCAGTGAAGTCGCCATTTCTGTCGCGGTGATTTTCGGAGATCAAGCTATTGATTAGCGTTGACTCACTAATTTTATTTCACGACTGAACTTTTAATTTTTTAAAAGAAAGGTGGAAAAAAGTTCTAAATTACCACATTTTTAAAAGATTAGGGTTCGGGGGTTAGTTACGTTTAGGGAAGGTGTTAGCACCCTAAACGTTCGTAGTACTCTACGAGAACCTCTTGATTTTATTTATTTATTTTGGCCATAACTTGCTTATTTTTTTTTTAAGAGAAAAGAATGAATTAAAATAGTGAGAAAAAATACAAATGTTTTTTGTATTTTTTATGATTTGGAAGGACAGGGTCCTCTGCCTACGTACCCGTGAGGGATCAAAACCTCGTAGTTCGGGGTAAAAAATGACGTTTGATTTGTTTGATGTTTTTTATTAGTTTTAAAAAAGGTTTTAAAGATAAAATAAAAGCCAAGTGGCTAAATAAGATTGATTTGTGTTTTTTAATTTTGAAAAGGATTAAAGTGTTATTAAAGTGGATTAATGATTTTTTAAGAAAATAAAAGAGAAAAACGGACACTTGATTGAAAATCAAGGTTTATTAAGAAAAGATTTTTTTGTGATTTTGATTATTTGCATGTTTTTGTTTTTTGTTTTTAATTAACTAAGACTAAACGTAATAAAAGTTAAAGGCGAGGAATTTTCGTGGTGACGTTGGATCACCACGAAACCCTTTTGAAATTAAACTATCCTAATATTTTTGTATTTTTTTTTATATGAAGCGAAATAAATAAAAATAAATAAAGACATAAAGCAGAATAAATAAAGTGAGTGTCAGTGCGAATTCTCATTAATATTTACATCGGTCCTAAATACATTCTAATAAAATAAAATAAAATATGACAAAATGATAAATAAAGGAAAAAAACCTAAATTGCAAATGCATGAAAAGAAATACGCTAAGATTAAAACTAAAATGAAAATGTATGAAATAAAAAGGAAAATAAAAAATAAAGAAAATGCATGATGTGTTGAAAATAAAAGGGCAATAAAATGCATGGTAATAATTAAAAACTAAAAAAAAAAAAAAAAAAAAATAAATGCATGAAATAGTAAAAAGAAATAAAAAATAAATAAGAAAAGGAAGAGGGGTGTAGAAAAGGATTAGGGGGATGGGAAGAGTAATCAGAGAAAGGGGCAGAGGAAAAAATGGGCCGAAAATGGGTTGAGGGAGAAGAGGAAGAAAATCAGACCGGTTCGGTTCAAGTGAACCGAACCGGTTCAAGATTTACATAAAATAGCAAAGGGGCTGGTTTTTTTTCATTTTCTAATCTTCTTTCTCTCTCTTCTCCCCATCATCTCTTCACTCCTCTGATTTCCCTCTTTCTCTTATGCGATTCTTTCTTTCTTTTTACCACAAAATCAACAAACCTAGATCTAAGAAAAAAAGGAAAAAACTTTCACCTCTCTTTCTTTGGATTCGGTTTTATGAATGGTTGTTGGGTGAACGGGTTTGCTGGGTTGATGGAGCGGTTGTGGGTGATTGAGGGAGTGGCGTGTGAATGGCTTTTGGTTGTTTAGGGAGGCGCGGCTGTTTAAATGGTGGTGGCTGGTTTATATATGGTATGGGTAGAGGGCCGTGAATGGTAGTTGGAGGGGTTGTGTTGTGTTTGGTTTGAGGGAGAGGGAAAGGGGGCCGTACGGTTGTGTGAGGATTTAGGGGCGGTGGTGGATTGAATGGTTTTTGTGTGTGGTTGTGATGTTGTTGGGAGAGGAGGGGTGAGCTGGTAATGGCCGTACGGGTTGTGTGGAGGGGGGCTGCGTGAATGTTGTTGTTGTTGTGTTGGAAGTGGGAAGGGAGGGGAGGCCGAAAATGGAGGTAAGGTGGTGGCGTGGAGTGTATGATTGGAGAGTGTGGGATTGTGAGGCGTGTGTTTTTTACTGGTGAGGGTGAGGTAGTTTGATTGCTGATGAGGGGGGCGTGGGATGATGTTTTTTGTTTCTACTGATGTGTTTTCTGAATTTTGCCTAGTGTTTGACTGATTCCCCCTCCCCCTTTTGACTGAAATTGGCTCCCTTTTAAATCCTGCACCTGGTTAATGCACTTCAAAACAATTGATGACCCATAATTCTGATCAGTCAACCAAGTTATGCAAGGCAAGCAAATATTGGCACTTAAATTAACAATCAAAACAATAATGGGTCAATGTCAACCCTTTAAAAGAAAAAGAAATAATAATGATAATAATAAAAGGAAATAATAAATAAAAAGAAAACAACATGATAAAAAACTATAAATAAAATATAAAAAAAAAAGTCGCCTCTGGAACTGAAAATGAGGTATTTTAAAATACCTCCCTGTCGAAATTTCGTCTGAGACGACGAAAAATTCCGAACTAAAAAGACGAGTAAAAAATAAATTTTAGGTCAAAAATTGGGGTATGACATTTTGGCGCGAATCTTTGCGAGATTTAACAAGGATTTATTCAAGCATGTTGATTCTAGAAGGCCTGATTAAATTGGAGAAGATCGTTGAAGATTTGGCTCGTGTTTATGAATGTTCTTATTTTACTGAAGCAATCTTTGATAGATATGTTGCAGTTTTATTTTTTTCCTTTTTCAAGCCATTCATTGTTCAGAATCATATCAATTCAGAAGATTTAATTCAGATTAATGTTGCTTGCTGAAGACTATATAAGGAGTGCTTTGCTGCTATTCAAGATACGACGAATTAGAGAGAAAAATTCAGAGAATTGAGTCTTAGTGTTTGTAAGCTTTAAGCTTTGTTTGTGCACCACTCTATTGAGTTGGTTTAGTGTTTTTAATTGAGTTGTAATCACTCTAAGCCTGTAGGTACGAGTGCAGTCAGATGTATTGAAGTTGTTCTTCAAAACATAGTAGTTTTTGTTAAGGGGTTCAGTAACAGGTTTGTTACTTGAATAGGAAGTTAGTGGTCTCTAATACTCAACGTGTTGGGTAGAATTCAAGACTAGGAGGAAGTTAATTGCTTAGGCTGGGAACTGGGAGTCAGTGTCTTGAGTCATAAGGATTAATTCCTATAGTGGAATTCCTTCCTGGATTGGTATCCCCCAGAGTAGGAAGTGTTTACTCCGAACTGGGTTAACAAACCTTGTGTTCTTTAGCTTTCCTGCACTTTTAATTTCTGCTGATTATCTGTTGTTAATTGTGCTAAGTTTAGTTCAGAACCTGTTTGGTTCAGAACCTGTTTTCTCTTTGTTATTGCCTGGCCAGAATTTCACGAAGTCTTTGATAAAGAAGAAGCCAGAAAGGAAGAAGCTCAGAAGGTTGCTGAGAATTCTGGATTGAAAGGGAAATCACGAACTGAAATGGGATTGAAGGAGTTCACTAGTACTAAAGTTAGGTCTGCTGTGTTGGGAATACCCGTAATAATCACGGAAGAGATAATAGGAAAGGTTATTGGTGTCAAGAGAGGAGGTTTGTTTCAAACAAACACTAAGAAGACCAGCACCTGGGCTCCTCTGATCAGACAAACTCTGTTTCTAGGGAGAGAGTCTGAGAAGACAGTTTAGATGAAAGCTGAGCACAGAGTCATGCACAAGCTACTGCTACAATGCATAGTTACCAGATCAAGAGGATCAAACTACAAGTCCTGGGACCTAATGCACATGCTGACCTGGTGGTATTTGAAGAGACCAGTCAACTTGGCAGCATATATTTTCAACCATCTCTGCACTTCCATCAGAGAGAGCATTAAAGGGAAGGTTCAAGTTCCATACACCAGACTCTTGTCTAAAATCTTTCACCAAGGAAAGCTTGTTGAGAATCTGAAAGCTCTTGGAGTTGGATAAGACTCCGAGCTTGGAGTCTGCAGTGGTGCTATGATTTCTGGAACAACTTTGGGTCATATAAAGATCATTCCCAAGAAAGAGGTGAAAACTTCTGAACAAGACTTGCAATTCAGAATGGGATATTCTGAATATCTAGATGACTTCCTTCCCATCTCAAAGGAAGATCCTCATGAAGTGTTGGCACACTTTGTTGCACAACACTTCAAGGAAACAGGAGTTGCTATCAGATGGGATATGATCCCAGACAGACCAAATGAACCTTGGAAGGCTGTGAAGAAGAGGCAACAATCTTCAGAACCTGAACAATCTAAACAACCTGAAGTAGTAAAGAAGTCTAAAGTTCATAAACCTGTTCAGAAGCCAGCTGTCAAGACTAAGGTCTCTGAAGCTGTGGTAGAATCTGAAGACTTGGATCAATTGGAGATCCTTCGCGCTAGGACAAGGAGCAAAATGGTAAGGAAAGCAAGGTCAGAAGCTAAGGGAGCTTCTGAACCAAAGAAAAGGAAGCTCAGAAAGATGGTAGTGGTGCAAGAAGAAGAAGAAGAATCTGAGGAAAAGCCTCTGATTAGGAAGAGAAAGGCTGTAGTAAGTGCATCTGAAGTACAAGTGACAAGCAAAATGAAGGAAGACCTTGAGAAGGCTGTCAGATTAGCTAAGGAACTGGAGCATTCAACAGTCTCAGGAGCAAGGGAAATTCTTTCTTCTCATCTGGAGATGAAGAGAGAAAGTACCTCTGAAGCACATCTTTCAGAACCTGCTTCAGAATCTGCTTCTGATAAAGGTAATGTTGCAATCTTAACCAATTTAATTTTAAATTATGATGATGTTCCTGACCTAAACTCTCAACCAAAAAAAGCCCCATCCAAACCTTCCTTCAAGGACTTTTCAGATGCTCTCAATAAGAAAAAAGCACGCATTCTTTCTGAAAGAAATCTCTTTGACAGAGAAGAAGCTGCTTCTGATCCTATTGAGACAGCTAATCAGTCATCCCCTCCTACCTCACCTAAAACTGTACCTTCACCTCAACCATCCATTCTACCTAAACAACCTTTAGATATACCATCTCTTCAAACTTGTTTACCTGGTGAGACACCAAATATTGAGAGAACTTACCAACCTCAAACTGAAGCCTTTGTCACCAGGATCATAAAGAATAAAATTCTGAATGATTCTAGTGGTATACATCAATCCTGCATCCTAACTGTACTATCTTTTAGTTCCAGTTCCTCAGCTTCCTTAGAAGAATTGGAAAAACACTTAGGTGGTGAGTTCCCCACTGAATCAACCTCAACTATCCCATCTGACACAACAACTCATACCATCCAACCAATTACCACTTTTGATGATGACTCAGTGTCAGAAGCTGAACAAATAATTGTCCAACCAATTCAGTTTCCCAAACCTGAAGCCTCTGATGTTCTTCTTCTATGTGGAGCATCAGAATCTGACCTACCAACATCAGACACCATACCCGCCTCTGATACAAATCTGATCAGTGTTTCAAAACTTCATACAGAAACCTCTGAACAGATTGTATCAGACTCAACCCAAATACCTAACCCTGAACAAGTTATACTCCCAACACTCATCCATCTAAATATTCTCCAAACACCAAACCCTTCATTAGATTTAGATTTAAAAAAGGGTTGCAGCAATATTTTCAGAACCCTAGAACAACTGGTGTTTGCTAGACAGCATCCCATCCATGAAGTCAACTATGTGGAGAAGTGGAATAAGCTGAGATCCCTAGTCAACAATACCCTAGACACTCTACAGTTTGTCTCTGTAGTGTCTCAGTATGAGGAACTTCAGACATGGCTGTCTAAAGTAGTCAGAAGTATGAAGGCTGTGGAACTCAGAAGGAACACTTCAAGACTAATTGGATGTGGAACCTCTTCAGAAGTGGAAAATGTTGAGAATAATGATTTAATGGAAATTCCTGATTATGAAGTATGGTCTTCAGAACTCACTCTTGGGTAAATTTGTTCAGCTACCATTAGATCCTGACAACTTGAAGCTGGACTTAGATGAGCCTATCATGAAGCATATGTTTGAACAAGTTCAAGTGGAGCTGGTAGCACAGAGGGCAAGACAGGATGTTCTGGAAAGCAAGATTCAGGAGCTGAGTGCAAAACAAGACTTCATGACTACTCAGCAAACTCATATTTTGGCTAGTCAAGATGAAATGAAGACTGGAATTAGTGCTATCTTGGAGCTTCTGAAGAAACCTCCCCAACCTTAGAATGCACACATAGTTTTCATTATGTTTTGTTTATCTTGCTTATTTGTCTTAAACTCTGAATGCTTATTTATCATATCCTATATTTGCTTCTGATTGCTTATCTGATTGCATATTCTTAACAATTTTATCTCACATCTGAACTCTCTTTTGTATTAAATTCTTGATTTTTTTTTTGTTGATGACAAAAGGGGGAGTAAGTTACAAGTATTTTAGGCTCTGAGCCAAGTCAGAATAAGTTAATTTTTTTTTTTAAATGAATTAACTTAGGAGAACAACATCTCATCTCTTAGCCTCTGATTAAATTTCTGTGAGATAATTCTGAGTGATTTTTCACCTTTTTTATTTAAACTGAATTTAATTAACCTGGATATGACTCAGGGGGAGCTTACAAACCGCACCTTGTTGATTATCAGACTCAGGGGGAGCTTACAAACATCAGACCCTAAAGTCAACTTGTTAATTAAGTTAACAACAATTTTCTATTAATACTTGTGTTTGTCATCATCAAAAAGGGGGAGATTGTTGGAACAAAATGTATGAACAAGCCTCTTTTGAGTTTTGATGATAACAAGGTATTAAAAAGAAAATTGGACATGCTAATGCTTGTTCTAGGTGTGCAGGACCATATACTTAAAATCATGTATCTAATAGTGGTTCTGAAAGATCAAGTTAAGAGCAAAGGAAAATATTGAAGCTTAAGTCTCAAGTCAGAATCTGAAGACAGTCAGGATCCGAAAGCATCAGAAGCTGACTCTCAAAGTCTAAAGTTCGGAGTCTGAAGTCCGAAGTCTGAAGTCTGAAGGAGAATCAGAAGTCAACTGCTGTCACTGTCAAAAGGACATAGTACAACCATGACCTTTGCAATAACCTCAGAGTCAGAACGTGCTCTGAAACATTGTCTCCTTGGACAAAACATTTAATCCATATTCAGCAAAGGATTCAAACGTTATTCTTCATGGTACGCATAACAAAACAAGTAACAAATCAACGTTGGATCAAGCTTTAGTTTAAACGACTCTTTTGATGAACTGGCATTCATATTTTGGCATCTTCTCAACGTCTCTCTACTCCTCTATATAAAGGGTTGAAGACTTGAAGAAATTTGACTCACGTATACAAGGCTCTACAATTTTTTGAAAGTGCCAATACTCTGCCAAATTCACTACGCATCAAACTCTTAGGAATTCTTACAAACTTTCACATCTTAGAATTTCTTAAGACTAGAGTCAAAACACTGTGTTGTATTTTGTAAACACCTCTGATAGTATATCAAGTGTTCATTCAAACTATTTTCTTGTAATCTTAGTTTGTCAGAAGTCTCTTGCTTGTGTGCTTGAGCAATTAGGAAGTCTCTTGAAGTTGTTCTTGAGAACTGAGAAGTGATCTTTCTTTTGTGCTTGAGCATTTGTAATTTGTTGATTATAGTGAAAAATATCTTGTAAGTGACAAGGGGACTGGACTACTTTCGGGTTGTGGAAAGAACCAGGATAATTGCTTGTGTCATCTCTTTCTCTCTCTCTCTCTCTCTCTCATTTTATTCTATCTGCTGTGTCTGAACTCTGAACATAGTTTCAGACTCTGACTTTACATCAGACTCTGAACTATTTCTTAGTTTGAGAAAGAAAAAGGCCAACACAATTCAACCCCCCCTTCTTGTGTTTTTCTCACCTTCAAAACCAACTCATCACAATACTACCAAATATTGCTCGGAATCCATAACCAACAAAGAAATCTTTTTTTCCTTCCATGTTCTATTTTTCGCTACAAAAGAGGGCATAACCCAAGAAAAAAACTACAAAACTAAACTCACATTCCTAGGGATGGAAGCCATGAAAATATCTTCAAAGATAAGCTTTTGTTACTCACTAGGAGGAGTGTCCAAAACAAGAACATTCACATGATTCATAGAAATCCTAAAGTTTGCAAGCCAATCAAAACTCATATTTCCTTCGCTCCAAGTATGATTGATTTGCACATGCCACCTCATCTTGAAATTGTCAGAAATCATTTCAATTAGAATCTTCAAGACACCTTCCACAATAAATTGAGAGGAATGCTCCCTCCAAGCCATGCTCAATCCCAAATAGTACAAATCCCCATTCATCATTTGAATCATGAAAAAGTCTGTCACAACCAGTGATTTCTCCCTTATCCTTGCACGCACCATCACTGTCCAGCTTAATCCAACTTATCACCTTCACTTCAACAAATACCAACATGTCGTCATGAAAGTGGAAAACTCATATTTTCACGGCCTCCGGTGTTTAGAAAACTCATATAATTCAAATTTTTCTTTGCATGTTTTTTCTTTGGTAAACAACCTTCAGTGTCGAATTCGTTTGAAAATCTCTGCATGTTTTTGTTGATTCTTATGTGTTTCGAATGTATAAAACAAAGATATTCTTCAAGTTCGATTGCTTGAACTTGTCGAATGAAAAATTACAGAATGAAGGTAAATTGTATGAATTAACTTAAAGTAAAGTAAATTGCATTGATTCGAAATAAAGGTTGTTCACAAGGATCATACATGATTCGTGACTCTTTTCTCGTTGTAACTTGGATACTTCGAGTGTGTAGAATGTTATGTATTTGATTTTTGACCCCGTTTCCTCATTGAAAACTCTTATTTATACTTAAGAAAATAATTGTACAACCCTATCCAAACTATAACTGCTACTAACGCCTAATAACAAGAAGAACAACCTATTTGAAATTCAAATCTTATTCCTTTGATAGCCACATACTCCGACAATTTGCAAAGGAACCTCTTCAAAAAGCAACCGACTCTTGAGTTGTGGGACATTGTTGAAGATGGTATAACCATTCCTGTTGATGAAGAATGAGTAGCTATTGATAGAAAGAAACTCATTGATGCTCGGAGAAAGATCTACAGAAAGCATCACAGAGTGAGAGGTATGATTGTTGATGTTCTACCTTACAATGAATACCTGAAGTTAAGTGACAAGTCAACTGTAAAAGCTATCTTCACTTATTTGTGCTCAAACTATGAAGGTAACAAGAAGGTTAGAAAAGCTAAGGCTAATCTTCTTGTTCAACAGTATAAGTTGTTCAAGATGAAAGAGGATGAAAACATTGAGACTATGTTCTCAAGGTTTCCTATTCTAGTATCTGGACTTCAGATTCTGAAGAAAAATTACTCAATTGCTGATCATGTGAATAAGATTCTGAGGAGCTTTCCTGCTAAGTGGAGACCTAAGGTGACAACCTTATAGGAAGCAATAGATTTAAATACAATTAGTATTGAGGATCTTGTGAGCTTTCTTAAATGTCACGAGTTAGGACTCAATGAAGATGAACCTGCTAAGAAATCCAAGTCTATTGCATTGAAGTCAAAGGGTAAATTTCGAAGGCTCTCAAAGCTAATGAGTCTGATGAAGAGTTTCCTGATGGAGGTTTTGAAGAAGATCCAGAAGCTGAAGAGATGGATATGCTTTCCAAGAGACTTCAGCACCTGGCCAAAAGAAACAAGAGGTTCTCAAATAGAAGCAGTGGCTCCAAAGGATCAAGCTTGAAGAAAGAAGATCAGAAAGGTTGCTTCAACAACAAGAAACCTGGTCACTTAATTCTTGATTGTCCAGATTTGCAAAAGGACAAGTCAAAGGAGAAGTCAAAGAAAAAAGCTCTAAATCTAGTAGCTTTAGAAACAAGATCAAGAAGAGTCTCATGGCAACATGGGATGATCTTGACAAAGAATTAGAATCTGAGAAAGAAGATGAAGAAAAAGCCAATCTGGCTTTGGTAGCAACAACATCTTCTGATACAGAGTCTAGATTAGACTCTGAGGATGAAGATGATGTATATTCTAAACTCATCTTGTGATAAAAGAATTGGAAGAAAAGAACAAAAGCCTCATTCAAAAAATGACTGATAAGAGATCTGATAAACCCTTAAGTGAGCAAGAAATGACACTTCAAGAGTTTATTTTGACAGAAGCAAGGTAGCTTCTATGATTTATGGTGGCATAAGGAACATGGGAAAAGGTATTGGCTTTCCATCAGTTTTGTTAAGTAAACCAAAGAAAGCCAACCTACCATCTTGTTTTGACTACATTTAGAAAGGTTGGAAAGCCAATTTTGTGCCAGAAGCTGACAAAACTGAAGTTCTGAACAAGTCAGAATCTAAAGCTTTTGAATCACAGATTCTGAACAAATCAGAATCAAAGATTCCTAAGTCCAAGGTTCTGAATAAAGTAGAACCCAAGACTTCAAAATTTCAGATTATGAAGAGACCAGAACGAAAGACTTCTAAGTCTCAAGTTCTAAAGGGATCAGAATCAAGAGTTATGAAAGCTCAGGTTCTGAGGCATTCAGTGTCTAAAAATAAGATGATTTCAAGATCAAAATATTTCAATCCAAGAATATTGAATGAATCTAAGTCTTATAACTTCAGCCACAAAGCACAAAAGAAGCCTAAAACATTCAGAACTAACCCAAAAGGACCCATAAAGATATGGGTACCTAAGTCTAAAATTGTCTATGTTGCAGATATGCTTAAGAGTAATGGAAAAGCAGAAATCATGGTACCTGGATAGTGGTTGCTCGCGACACATGACAAGAGAAAAGTCTATGTTCTAAACCCTGACCATGAAAGAGGGAGGAACTGTGGGGTTTGGAGGAAACCAGAAAGGAAAGATTATTGGTATGGGGACAATTGGTAACTCTTATATATTTATTAATAATGTCTGGTTAGTTGATGGACTAAGACATAACCTACTTAGCATAAGTCAATTTTGTGACGGTGGTTGTGAAGTGATGTTTAATAAGAACAACTGCACAGTAATCAACAATACTGACAAATCTATAGTGTTCAAAGGTAAAAGGAAAAACAATGTTTACAAAATTAATTTTTCTGAATTGGCTGATCAGAAGGTAGTTTACCTTCTATCAGTGAGTGATGAGAAATGGTTGTGGCACAGAAGGTTGGGACATGCTAACTGGAGATTAATCTCTAAGCTTAGCTAGTTACAACTGGTCAGAGGCTTACCAGACATTAACTATTACTCAGATGCACTTTGTGGAGCATGCGAGAAAGGAAAAGTTGTGAAAACTTCTTTTAAATCTAAAGACATTGTTTCTACCTCTAGGCCTTTAGAACTACATCACATTGATTTATTTGGAACAGTTGGTGCAACATCAATTAGTGGAAAGAAATATGGGTTAGTCATTGTTGATGATTACAGCAGATGGACTTGGGTAAACTTCCTTAGAACTAAGGATGAAGCATATGATGTGTTTAGTAACTTCTGCACAAAAGTACAGTGTGAAAAAGAAATGAAAATTTTAAAATCAAAAGTGATCATGGTGGAGAATTTGAAAATGAGCCATCTGAAGCTTTTTGCGAAAAACATGGAATTATCCATGAGTCCTCTTCTCCTAGAAATCCACAAAAAATGGGGTTGTAGAAAGAAAGAACAGATCTTTACAAGAAATGGACAGAACCATGATTCATGAGACTAATATTGCTAAGTACTTTTGGGCAGAAGCTGTAAACACATCATGTTATGTTCAGAACAGAATTTACATTAGACCAATTCTGTACAAAACAACATATGAACTTTTCAAAGGAAGAAAACCAAGTATTTCTTACTTTCATCAGATTGGATGTACATGTTACATCTTAAACAACAAAGTCTATCTAAAGAAATTTGAAATTCTGGCAATTCCTGAGTCTGAACCATAAAACAGAGTAGAACAGAGTACAATAGTTCAGAAGCAGAATAACAGAAATAAAGGACATAAAGTAAAATGGCATAGATGATTTGTTAACCCAGTTCGGTGGCAACCACACCTACATCTGGAGGCTACCAAGCCAGGAAGGAAATCCACTAAATAGTATCAATTCAAAGACCTATGACAACAGCCCCTGTTTCACAGCCTTCTCACATAATCCCTACCTGTATAGATTTCAACCTAGGAACTCCTAGACCTGAGACCCCTCTCACTTCCCTCAGTCAATCACTGCCCCAGTGATTATCAGACTCTAAACAAATCAAAGATGGAGACACTCTCCTAAAAACTCAATACGTCACTTTTGCTTAAAAGCTTCAAGTGATTACAACTCAATAAAAACAACCAACTCTAAACACTTGAGTGGTGTACAAAAACAAAGCACAAAGCTTATAGACTCAAAACCTAAGACCTAATCTCTCAATGATAACTTTGGTTGAGTTGAATTCCTTCAATGACAACGTCCTCTATTTATAGCTTCAGCAGCAACATAATTCTTGAACCAAATCCTTGAAAGATATATTCCCAAAATTCTTTAGAAGCAAATAGAAGCACTTATTATTTTCCAGAAATATATTTTCCAAAGATTTCTTTGAAAATATATTCACAAATAATTGAATCCAATCTTCACAAAATATGTTGTGAAATTCTTCTTTCTTCTAGAAACGCAGCTTGGATAATTCTTCAATTAAATCTTCAAAAGATAATAAGAAAATAAACAGAACACAGAAAACCTGCTTCTGAAGGTACTTCTGAAGTCTGCGTCTGAAGTTCTGTGTCTGAACAATTTCAGCTTCTGAAGGTTGCTTCTGAAGGTCAGCTTCTGAAGTACTGTTCAGCGTCTGAACATCAGCTTCTGAAGACGCACAACAACATATATTTTTGATTTTAGCAAAACATGAAGCCAACAACCAAATATCCAAAAATCTCCCCCTTTGGCAAATTTTTGGCTAGAATCAATTAAACAGAGAGACACAAAGTACAAGCTTCTTCACACAACAAAGTATTCAACCATGAAGTACACATTGTACAAGCTTCTTCACACAACAAAGTATTCAACCATGAAGTACACATACAAAACGTAGCAACAACCAGAGACAGCAGCAGCAGCGGATAAAATACTACGTTACACAAACATACTCCCCCTGAACAGATCAGCTTCTGACCGGAAACACACAAACTCCCCCCTGAACTACCTCTGAACAGATACTCAGGAACAACATAACTCAGGAACAACACTCTGAAACAGAGACACACACACTCCACCTGAAATGACATTCATCAGCAGCTACTGGAACAAACACTGCTCCCCCTAAAACATACACTTAGGACTCAGGAATTCCCCCTAAACCACAGGACACACAGCTCTTTTCTCCCCCTTTTTAGCCAAACAATGTTGACAAGAATAACAGGAATCACCAGGAGCAGAAAAAATTAGAAACTGCAGATACAGACCAGATGCACTCAAACAGAGCAAAAACAAAGGATAAACATCCAATACAGACGAGCATACCATAGAACCACACACAGGACCCACATGAGAACCATCACAGGATCATAATTACACAAACAGTACCCTCATCACATCCATCATCAGAATCATCACCAAAAAGTCTTCATAGAAGAACAAAACACAGGAACACAACTGTTCAAACTAGCAGACCAAAAACAAAATTAAATCCAGAACATCAGTCAAAAACTTGACAGTCTTCAGACTCAGCAACAGATGCTATTTCATCATCAGACACAACATCAGATGCTGCTTAGTCAATGTGTGCTTCAGGCATATTCAGAATCTTCTTCCCAGGAATCTGCTTCTCAAGATCAGCAATTCTCTTCTAAACATAGGGAATGATGTCTTGCTCAACATTATCCTCAGACTCACTAGGATCCACTTCCTTTCCTTTTAGTGCCTTCTTCTCAGGGACATGGACCACCACCTTGCTCCAGACTTTAGATGGTCCAACAACAGCACTCTTCTTAGCAACAGGGGTAGGCCTGCTGGCAGCAGCAACAACCTTTCCTTTCCTATTCTTCAGCCTCTTGTCAACACTTTCATATTTTGTTCTCCAAACCTTCTTGACATTGACTACAACAGGTTCAGATTTTCTTTGTTGAAAGTGCTTGGGGTATCCATGTAGTTTGAAACAGAAAGGCTTTATGTGCCCCTTTTTACCACAGTGATGACATACCCAAGGATGATATGTCTTCTTGTTCTTAGATCCCTGAGGTTGGTTCTGGTGTTCCAACTTAGGTTTATCCATCATTGGATCACATGTTTTAACAGCTGCAGTGAACCTTTTAACTGGATTTTGTTGTTTGTTGTTCAAGGTCCTATCATCAAATCCAATGCCATTTGGTTTCCCTAGGTTCTGACTCTCCAAAATCTCTTCTAACACATCAGTACGAGTGTTTAACATTCTTACTTGCTTCTTCTTATTTTCAAGTTGAGAGTTCACTTCTTTCAGACTGAAGTTGACTGATAGTTCTCTTCTGTTCTTCCAGCAGCTTGCACACTTCTTCAAATTTAACAAGCAACTTCTTGCAAAACTCTTTGTAATAGGTAGCCAGTTCTTCATAAGATAGTTCTCCATCACTTGACTCAGTATCAGATGATGTCTCAGAACCTGATGGTGTTTCTGAACACATAACTTCATCATCAGTTATGCATCTACCAGTAAAGGCAGCAACATGCTTAGCAGACTCATTCTCCACTTCTCCTTCTGAGTCATCAGACCAAGACACAACCAAACTTTTCTTCTGATTTTTGAGGTATGTGGCACATTCTGTTCTAATGTGACCATATCCTTCACACTCATGACATTGAACTCCTCTGGGTTGATCAGTTCTTATCTTCTGCTTCAGAATCTTCTTAAATTGTTTACTCAGCATTACAAGATCCTCTGATAAGCTTTCATCATTTGCTGCAAAAGCAACACCTTTCCCCTTCTTATCAGTTCTGGCTATTTCAAAATTCTGAAGAGATCATATCAATTCCTCAACCTTCATGCTGGAGATGTCCTGTGCTTCCTCAATGGTAGTCACCTTCATGTCAAATCTCTTGGGAAGAGACCTGAGGATTTTCCTCACAAGTTTCTCATCAGATATTCTTTCTCCAAGAGAATCAAAAGAGTTGGCCATATCCAGAACATTCATATAAAAATCATGTATGTTCTCATCCTCCAACATTTTGAGATTTTCAAATTTGGTGGTGAGAAGTTGAAGTCTGGATAGTTTTACCTTGGATGTGCCTTCATGAGTAGTCTTGAGAATCTCCCAGGCATCCTTAGCTATTGTGCACTGCTTGATCAGTCTGAACATATTCTTGTCCACTTCATTGAATATAGCATTCAAGGCTTTGGAGTTTCCAAGAGCTAATTCATCTTCTTCCTTGGACCACACTTCTTCTGGTTTCAGATCAGTTGTCTTCTTACCATCTTTGTGTAGCACAACTGGATGTTCCCAACCTTTCAGAACTGCTTTCTAGGTCTTACTATCTATAGATTTCAGGAAAACACTCATACGAGATTTCCAATATTCATAGTTGGAACCATCCAACAGAGTTGGTCTGTTCACAAATCCTCTTTCTTTCTCCATTATGCCAGAAAAATACTTCCCTGGAGCTCACACTAAAACAGGCAAGGTGCCTGCTCTGATGCCAATTGAAATTCTGGCAATTCCTGAGTGTGAACCGTAAAACAGAGTAGAATAGAGTACAATAGTTCAGAAGCAGAATAACAGAAATAAAGGACAGAAAGTAAAATGGCACAGATGATTTGTTAACCCAGTTCGGTGACAAGCACACCTACATCTGGAGGCTACCAGGCCAGGAAGGAAATCCACTAAATAGTATCAATTCAAAGACCTATGACAACAGCCCCTGTTTCATAGCCTTCTCACTTAATCACTACACGTATAGATTTCAACCTAGGAACTCCTAGACCTGAGACCCCTCTGACTTCCCTCAGTCAATCACTGCCCCGGTGATTATCAGACTCTAAACAAATCAAAGATGGAGACACTCTCCTAAAAACTCAATACGTCACTTTTGCTTAAAAGCTTCAAGTGATTACAACTCAATAAAAACAACCAACTCTAAACACTTGAGTGGTGTACAAAAACAAAGCACAAAGCTTACAGACTCAAAACCTAAGACTTAATCTCTCAATAATAACTTTGGTTGAGTTTAATTCCTTCAATGACAGCGTCCTCTATTTATAGCTTCAGCAGCAACATAATTCTTGAACCAAATCCTTCAAAGATATATTCCCAGAATTCTTTAGAAGCAAATAGAAGCACTTATTATTTTCCAGAAATATATTTTCCAAAGATTTCTTTGAAAATATATTCACAAATAATTGAATCCAATCTTCACAAAATATCTTGTGAAATTCTTCTTTCTTCTAGAAACGCAGCTTGGATAATTCTTCAGTTAAATCTTCAAAAGATAATGAGAAAATAAACAGAACACAGAAAACCAGCTTCTGAAGGTACTTTTGAAGTCTGCGTCTAAAGTTCTGCGTCTGAACAATTTCAGCTTCTGAAGGTTGCTTCTGAAGGTCAGCTTCTGAAGTACTGTTCAGCGTCTGAACATCAGCTTCTGAAGGTTCAGCATCTGAAGTACTGTTCCAGCTTCTGAAGACCCGGCTTCTGAACCAGCTTCTGACCCAACTTCTGAAGACATACATATGGTTGATTTCAGCTTCTGACCCAGCTTCTGAAGACGCACAACAGCTTGTATATTTGATTTTAGCAAAACATGAAGCCAACAACCAAATATCCAACAAAATTTGATGTCAAGGCAAATAAGGGAATCTTTTTAGGTTACTCTGAAAGATCCAAGGCATACATAGTGTATAATTCTAAAACACAGTGTGTTGAAGAATCTATGCACATCAGATTTGATGACAAAGAGTCTGACAATGAAATGTCAGATCTAGTTGAATGTTTTGCAGATATGCAAATATCAGATGAAGCTTCAGAACCTAGTCAGAATCCAGAATCTGATAACAACCCTGATGGTTCAGAAGCTGATACAAATATAGAAGCTCATGAAGAAGCTCATGAAGGTTATCAAGAAGCAACTCAATCCAAAAGCACTTTCAAGTACAAGTCTTCACATCTAGAAGATCTAATCATTGGAAACAAAAATAGTCCAAGGAAAACAAGATCATATTTCAGACAAGAACATTCAATGCTTGGATTACTGTCAATGATTGAGCCAACTTCTGTTGATGAAGCACTTTCTGATGATGGATGGATAGTTGCAATGCAAGAAGTACTAAATCAGTTTCAAAAAAATGATGTCTGGGATTTGGTTGCTAAACCAACATAGAAGAACATTATTGGAAAAAATGGGTCTTCAGAAACAAGCTTAATGAATAAGGTGAAGTTGTCAGAAACAAAGCAAGACTAGTAGCACAAGGCTATAGTCAACAAGAAGGAATTTATTACAGTGAGACATTTGCTCCAGTTGCAAGACTGGAAGCAATAAGGTTACTTCTATCCTATGCAGTTAATCATGGCATAACCTTATATCAAATGGATGTTAAGAGTGCCTTTCTAAAGGGTGTAATTTCTGAAGAAGTATATGTCAAGCAACCTCTTGGTATTGAAAATTTAAAATATCCAGATTATGTTTTTAAACTTAAGAAATCACTTTATGGTCTTAAACAAGCTCCCAGAGCTTGGTATGAGAGACTGAGTGATTTCTTGCTGAAAAATACTTTTAAAAGAGGACAAGTTGACACTACACTATTCAGAAAGACACTTAAGAAAGATATCTTAATTGTTCAAATATATTTTTATGATATTATATTTGGTTCAGAAACTCTATAGAGGTATGATAGGTTATATGTTATACTTAACAGCTTCTAGATCAGATATTTTATACAGAGTATGCTTATGTGCAAGGTTTCAATCAGATCCTAGATAATCTCATCTAACTGTTGTTAAGAGAATCTTCAGGTATTTGAAAGGAACAACTAATCTTGGACTTCTTTATAAAAAATCCCAATATTATAAGTTGGTTGGATTTTGTGATGCTGATTATGCTGGTGATAGGATTTAAAGAAAATCAACCAGTGGAAATTGTGAATTTATTGGTGAGAATCTGATATCCTGGGCTAGCAAAAGACAATAAACTATTGCATTGTCTACAACAGAAGCATAATATATCTCAGCTTCAAGTTATTGCAAACAACTTCTCTAGATGAAACATCAGTTGGAAGACTATCATATACATGAAAACAATATTCCTATCTTTTGTGATAATACTGCTGCTATCTGTTTGTCAAAGAAGCCAATTTTATATTCTAGAGCCAAGCACATTGAAATCAAACATCATTTTATAAGAGATTATCTTTAGAAAGGTGTTTTGGATATTCAATTCATTGATACTGATCATTAGTGGGCTGGAATATTCACAAAACCCTTAACAGAAGAAAGATTTGATTTTATAAAGAAGAATTTGAATATGCATTTTATCTCAGAATAATGCTTGCCTCTGAATAGGTGTTGGATATTTGGTTGTTGGCTTCATTTTGTTAAAATCAAATATACAAGCAAGATGTACGTCTTCAAAATCTGGACCTCAGAAGCAGAACTTCAAAAGCTGAACGTCAGAAGCTGAACCTTCAGATGCTGAACCTTCAGAAGCTGAACCTTCAGAAGCAGACCTTCATACGCAGACCTTCAGACGCAGAACTTCAGACGCAAAACTTCAGACACAGACCTTCAGAAGCACTTCTTCAGAAGTACCTTCAGAAGCTTTCTTGTTTTCGCGCGTTGGAGCTGTTTATTTTCTCACCTGATCTTTTGAAGATTTGATTGAAGAATTCTCCAAGCTGCGTGTGTTTCTAGAAGGAGGATTATTTTCGTGAGATATATTTTGAAGATTGGACATTTTTATTTGTGAATATATTTTCAAAGAGATCTTTGGAAAATATATATTTCTGAAGAAAATTTGTTTCAACATATTTCTGAGAAGAATATTTGATTCTGCTGAAGGCTATAAATAGAAGACGCTACTATGGAAGAAATCAACTAGAAAAGAAGCCATCATTGGAAGATTATTCTTAGGTTTCTAGTGTGTTAATTGTGAGCCTTTCTTGTGTCATCTTGATGCAAGCATAGGATTGTGTTTTGTTGAGTTGTATTTGTGTATCACTCATGAGCTTTTAAGCAAGAGTGACTTTTGTGTGTTTGGAGTGTGTCTCCGTCTTTGATTGTTATTAGAGTCTAAGATCACTGGGGCAGTGATTGTTTGAGGGGAAGTGAGAGGGGTCTCATATCTAGGAGTTCCTAGGTAGAAATACCACGGGTAGTGATTAAGTGAGAAGGCGGTGAACCAGAGGTTGTTCACATAGGACTTTGAATTGATACTATCATAGTGGTTTTCTTTCCTGGCTTGGTAGCCTCCAGACGTATGTGTGTTTGTCACCGAACAGGGTTAACAAATAACCTGTGCCTTTTACTTTCAGTCTGTTATTTCTTTCCCTGTTATTGTTTCATGTTTTACTCTGTTTTACACCATTGTTCCTGTGTTGGATCATTACGTTCAGCATCTGGAATCTATTGTGCTATAATTTCAGTTGGCATCAGAGCAGGCACCCTGCCTGTTTTAGGGTGAGCTCCAGGGAAGTTATTTTCTGGCAGAATTGACAAAGAAGGAGGATTTGTAAACAGACCACCTCTGTTGATTGGTTCCAACTATGACTACTGGAAATCACACATGAGTGGTTTCCTTAAGTCTATAGACAGTAAAACTTGGAAAGCAGTTCTGAAGGTTTGGGAACATCCTGTGGTTCTTGACAAAGATGGAAAGAAGACAACTAAGTTAAAACCAGAGGAAGAATGGTCCAAGGATGAAGATGAACTAGCACTTGGAAACTCCAAGGCCTTGAATGCTTTATTCAATGGAGTGGACAAGAATATGTTCAGACTGATCAAGCAGTGCACTGTAGCTAAGGATGCTTGGGAGATTCTCAAAACTACTCATGAAGGCACATACAAGGTAAAAATGTCCAGACTTCAACTTCTCACCACCAAGTTTGAAAATCTCAAAATGTTGGAGGATGAGAACATACAAGATTTCTATATGAACGTTCTGGACATGGCTAACTCACTTGATTCTCTTGGAGAAAAAATATCTGATGAGAAACTTGTGAGGAAAATACTCAGGTCTCTACCTAAGATATTTGACATGAAGGTGATTGCCATTGAGGAAGCACATGACATCTCCAGTATGAAGGTTGAGGAATTGATAGGATCCTTGCAGAATTTTGAGATAGCCTTCAATAACCGAACTGATAAGAAGGGGAAAGGTGTTGCTTTTGTAGCAAATGCTGATAATGAGGATGATGAAAGCACATCAGAAGCTCTTGTGATGCTTGGTAGACAGTTTAACAAGATTCTGAAGCAGGCTGACAGGAGATCCAAACCAAATGACTTGAAGAAGACAAGAACTGATGAGAAAAGCAATCAATCCAAAGGTGTTCAGTGTCATGAGTGTGAAGGATATAGCCACATTAGGATAAAATGTGCAACGTACCTCAAGAAATAGAAGAAAAGTTTGGCAATTTCTTGGTCTGATGATGACTCAGAAGGAGAAGTGGAGTATGAGTCTGCTAAGCATGTCACTGCTTTAACTGGTAGATGCATGTCTGATGATGAAGTTAAGGTTTCAGAAGCACCATCAGGTTTTGAAGCACCATGATGTTATGAGGCTTTAGAAGCACCATCAGGTTCTGAAGCACCATCTGATACTGAGTCAAGTGATGGTGAATTATCTTATGAAGAACTGGCTAACTCTTACAAAGATTTGTATACTAGGAGTGAGGAAGTTTGCAAGCAGTTGGAAAAACAGAAGAGAACTATCACTCAACTTCAGGCTGAAAGAAGTGATCACTTAGGACAAATTTCTGATCTCAAAGATGAGGTAACCCAACTGAACTCTCAACTTGAACATATGAAGAAGCAAGTCAGAATGATGAACACTGGTACTGATATGCTAGAAGAGATATTGGAGAGTCAGAACCAAGGGAAACCAAAAGCAATAGGGTTTGATGATAGGACCTTAAACAACAAACAACAAAATCCAACTAAAAGGTTCATTGCAGCTGTTGGAACATATGATCCAATGATGGGCAAACCTAAGTTGGAACATCAGAACAAACCTCAGGGATCTAAGAGCAAGAGGGCATCTCGTCCTTGGATATGTCATTACTATGGTAGAAAGGGGCATATAAAGCCATTATGTTTCAAATTGTATGGATGCCCTAAGCACTTTCAACAAAGAAAAGTGGAACCCGTTGTAAACAAAATCAATGTCAAGAAGGAATGGAGACCCAAATGTAATAATGTTGGTCTAATAGTTCACACCTCTCTGAGAGCATCATCTAGGGAAGACTGGTACTTTGACAGTGGATGCTCTAGACACATGACTGGAGTTAGTAAATTTCTTGAAAATATAAGACCTTACACCAGTAGCTATGTGACTTTTGGTGATGGAGATAGAGGAGAAATTCTTGGAATTGGAGACTTGATCAGTGAACTACCAAGGTTAGACAATGTGCTATTAGTAAAAGTGTTAACTTCAAATTTGATTAGCATAAGCCAGCTGTGTGATCAAGGGATGGAAGTGAACTTCAACAAGACTGAATGTCTGGTAACTGCTGGGAAAAGTGAAGTGCTAATGAGAGGTAAGAGATCTAAGGACAATTGTTACTTGTGGGTACCTGAAGAAGAAGTCAGACTCTGGCACCAGAAACTTGGGCACTTAAACCTGAGGGGTATGAAGAAAGTCATGTATGTGGAAGCCATCAGAGGACTACCCAAACTTAAGATTAATGAAGACAAAATTTGTGGTGAGTGTCAAATTGGAAAACAAATCAAGATGTCTCACAAGAAGCTGCAACATCTTAAACTTTACATGGATCTCATGAGGTCTATGCAAGTTGAAAGCCTATGTGGAAAGAAGAATGTTTCTGTTTGTGTTGAAGATTTTTCAAGGGGTAAACTGCATGAGGAGTTATAGCAATTACAGGTGTTGAAACGTGCAAACAAATTTTTTCTATTTACTATAACTAGAGTTGCACAAGAAATAAGGGAAATCATTCTCATTTTGAAGACTGCTGTAAATATGTGGTTACTATTACTATGTGTGTCTGAGTGGTTTGCTATGAGAAGTGTCACTAATGTTATCTATGCTGGTCTGTATCTGATGTTTCCAAGAACAATGTGTTTCTTATGCCTCTGTTGGAAATGGTTTGTCTCCTATGGTGTTATCTTTGGTTGTAGCAGCTCTGTGCACTATATGATTTCAGGGCGTGTTCCCATTGTTTTTCCTCTGCTTATGTGCATATGGTTTGTAACCTCTGTTGTTTCTTGTTCGTTCTACTCCTGGTGATTGTGTGGTTGTTGTTGTCAAAATTGTTTGGCTAAAAAGGGGGAGATATGTAGTTCAGAAGCAATACAGTATTTCTGTTTGGAACTGAAGTGTTTAGTTCAGAACCAATACAGTATCTCTGTTTTAGGGAGATTCTCTGTTTTAGGGGGAGTGTTTGGAACAAAATGTATGAACAAGTCCCTTTTGAGGTTTGATGATAACAAAGTGTTAAAAAGAAAATTGGATATGCTAATACTTGTTCTAAGTGTGCAGGACCATATATTTAATTGTTGTATCTAACAGTGGTTCTGAAAGATCAAGTTAAGAGTAGAAGGAAAATATTGAAGCTTGTGTTGCGTCTGAAAGACCAGCTTCTGAAGATGTGCATCTGAAGACCAGCTTCTCAAGAAGTGCGTATGATGAAGAGTGTGTCTGAAAATCAGCTTCTGAAGATGTGTGTCTGATGAACAGTGCATCTGAAGACCAGCTTCTGAAGAAGTGTGTCTGATGAACAGTGCGTCTGAAGACCAGCTTCTGAAGAAGTGCGTCTGATGAACAGTGCGTCTGAAGACCAGCTTCTGAAGAACTGCGTCTGATGAACAGACTGGAAGTCTGAGTCTGAAGGAAACGCAGAAGTCAACAACTGTCACTGTCAACAGTAAAGTACTGTACAGTCAGAACCGCTATCTGCAACAGTTGTCTTCTTGGACGAAACACTCACCCTGTTTTAAGGAAACAATTCAAAACGCAATTCCTTTGTTCCTCTGTTTTGCACACCATATCAGGAAGGAATTAATGATGTCTGAAGCTTCAATTACAACGGCTCTAATTGATGACATGGCATCTTCACAACAACTCTTTATTCCTCTATAAAGGATTGAAGATTTGAAGAAGAAGATTAAGACTCATAAAACTTTGTTACTCTGTTTTCTGAAAACACATAATCTGCCAAATTCGAAAGTCATCAACTTAGAAATTCTTACAAACTTTCTTATCTTAGAATTTCTTAAGTATAGAGTCTGAATCTGTGTTGTATTTTGTGAACACCACTGATAGTATATCAAGTGTTCAACTCAAACATATTCTTTTGTAAATCTGTTTGATTCAAAGTCTCTCGCCTGTGTGCTTGAGCAATCATAAGTCTCTTACTTTGTGTTTGAGCATAGAAAGTCTCTTACTTTGTGTTTGAGCAAGGAAGTCTCTTACTTAGTGTTTGAGCAAAGAAGTCTCATACTTTGTGTTTGAGCAAGGAAGTCTCATATTGTGTGTATGAGCAAGGAAGTCTCTAGCTGTGTGCTTGAGCAAATTGTAATCTTTGTGATTATAGTGAAAATCTCTTGTAAGTGACAAGGGGACTAGACTACTTCCGGGTTATGGAAGGAACCAAGATAATTGATTGTGTCCCTCTCTCTCTCTCTCATTTACTTTCCATCCGCTGCATTATAACTCTGAAACAGAGCATGAGAATCTGACCTCCAATCAGATTCTGAACTATCATTAAGTTTTTGAGAAAGAAAAGAAGAAGCCAACACAATTCAACCCCCCTCTTGTGTTTTTCTCACCTTCAGAGTGTATGTTTCAGGGGGAGTAGTGTATGTTTCAGAAGCTGCTGCTAAATGACATGTTTCAGGGGGAGTATGTGTGGAAACGTAATATATCTCTTGTTTGTTTATTATGTGCCGCTGCTGACTCTGTTGCTTTTTGGTTACTACGTTTAAGTTCTTCATGGTTGCGTACTTATGATGAGTGAAGAATTTGCCTTGTGATATCTCTCTGTTCTCAGATTGATTTTAGCCAAAAATTTGAAAAAGGGGGAGATTGTTGGATATTTGGTTGTTTGCTTCATTTTTGTTAAAATCAAATATACAAGCAAGATGTACGTCTTCAAAATCTGGACCTCAGAAGTAGAACTTCAGAAGCTGAATGTCAGAAGCTGAACCTTCAGAAGCTGAACCTTTAGAAGCAGACCTTCAGACGTAGACCTTCAGACGCAGAACTTCAAACGCAGACCTTCAGAAGCACTTCTTCAGAAGTACCTTCAGAAGCTTTCTAGTTTTCGTGCCTTGGAGCTGTTTATTTTCTCAACTGATCTTTTGAAGATTTGATTGAAGAATTCTCCAAGTTGCGTGTGTTTCTAGAAGGAGGATTATTTTCGTGAGATATATTTTGAAGATTGGACATTTTTATTTGTGAATATATTTTCAAAGAGATCTTTGGAAAATATATATTTCTGAAGAAAATTTGTTTCAACATATTTCTGAGAAGAATATTTGATTCTGCTGAAGGCTATAAATAGAAGACGCTACTATGGAAGAAATCAACTAGAAAAGAAGCCATCATTGGAAGATTATTCTTAGGTTTCTAGTGTGTTAATTGTGAGCCTTTCTTGTGTCATCTGATGCAAGCATAGGATTGTGTTTAGTTGAGCTGTATTTGTGTATCACTCATGAGCTTTTAAGCAAGAGTGACTTTTGTGTGTTTGGAGTGTGTCTCCGTCTTTGATTGTTATGAGAGTCTAAGATCACTGGGGCAGTGATTGTTTGAGGGGAAGTGAGAGGGGTCTCATATCTAGGAGTTCCTAGGTAGAAATACCACGGGTAGTGATTAAGTGAGAAGGCGGTGAACCAGAGGTTGTTCACATAGGACTTTGAATTGATACTATCATAGTGGATTTCCTTCCTGGCTTGGTAGCCTCCAGACGTAGGTGTGTTTGTCACCGAACTGGGTTAACAAATAACCTGTGCCTTTTACTTTCAGTCTGTTATTTCTTTCCCTGTTATTGTTTTGTGTTTTACTCTATTTTACACTGTTGTTCCTGTGTTGTATCATTACGTTCAGCATCTGGAATCTCTTGTGCCAGAATTTCAATAGGAATTGAGAATTTGATGAGATTCAGAAGCTAAAAATCTATCAGACTCTCTTAACTAAGAATCTGAAGAAATTACAGCTTCTGAAGTTATCAGACTCTGAAGTCCAGAGTCTGGATTATTTGCTTCTGATAAGTTTATAAGTGGAAAATGTTGTAACGACTTTATGGATAGCTGTCCCACTAATAACTGCTGGACAATGATGAATGTGCTTTGTCCGAATTCTAAAAGTTTAATTTTAACAATGAAATTCTGGCAAGTCCTGATGCTGAACGTAAAACAGAGTACAACACGCAAAACAGTAGTTCAGAAGAAAAACAATAACAAACAGAAATAACCGACTGAAAGTAAAAGGCACAGGTGATTTGTTAACCCAGTTTGGTGACAAACACACCTATGTCTGGAGGCTACTAAGCCAGGAAAGAAATCCACTAGTGTAGTCCTAGTTCTAAGTTCTCAGCAAACTCCCAGTTTACAACTTATCACCTAGCTACTACACGTATTGACTTCAACCTAGGAACTCCTAGACCTGAGATCCCATCTCACTTCCCCTCACTCAATCACTGCCCCAGTGATATCAGACTCTAATAACAAACAAAGTAGGAGACACACTCCAAAAACACAAACGTCACTCTTGTTTAAAAGCTCATGAGTGATTCACAATTACAACTCAATAAAACAAACCATCTCTGTGCTTTTGATAATCAAAGATTGCACGCAGAATGGTATACAAAAATAGAGCACACAACTCACAAACTCAAAATCTAAGAATACTCTTTAGTGATAGCTTTTGTTTTGGTTGATTTTCTTCAATAGCAGCGCCCTCTATATATAGCCTTCAGCAGTAAGAAATATTTGATCCAAATATTCTTCAAAGATATATTTCCAAAATTCTTCTTTAGAAATATATTCCACAATCAAATCTTTCTTCAGGCTAAAACACATATTTGTATCAATTGTTCTTTTCAGAAATATATTGAAGCAAATATTCTTCAGAAATATATTTTCCAAAGATCCTTTTGAAAATATATTCAGACAAATAAAAATATCCAATCTGAGAAAATATATCTTGCGAAAATATCTTCCTTCTAGAAACATACGCGGCTTGGAGAACAAGTAACATGAAATCTTCGGACGAAATCAGGAGTACAGTAGACCAGCTTCTGAAGGTACTTCTGAAGAAGTTCTTCTGAAGGTCTACGTCTGAAGTTCTGCGTCTGAAGATTCAGCGTCTGAATGTTGCTTCTGAACAGTGCATCTGAACAGTCAGCGTCTGAAGGTTGCTTCTGAACAGTGCTTCTGAAGTTCAGCTTCTGAACAGTGCTTCTGAAGATTCAGCTTCTGAACAGTGCTTCTGACGTTTAGCTTCTGAAGTTCAGCTTCTGAGGTCCAGCTTCTGAAGTTCTTCTGAGGTCCAGCTTCTGAAGACGGACATCTTGCTTGTATATTTGTTTTAGCAAACATGAAGCCAACAACCAAATATCCAACAATCTCCCC
The DNA here is from genome assembly GCA_018208015.1 of Medicago ruthenica. Taxonomy (NCBI): domain Eukaryota; kingdom Viridiplantae; phylum Streptophyta; class Magnoliopsida; order Fabales; family Fabaceae; genus Medicago; species Medicago ruthenica. Next base: position 19,902,179 of record CM031376.1, read on the forward strand.
CTTTGGCAAAATTTTGGCTAAAATCAATTAGAGAACAGAAGGCGCAAATTCTTCACACATCATAAGAACACAACCATGAAGAACATAACATAAACATAGTAACCCAAAAAGACAGAGTCAGTAGTGGCACACACACTACGTTTCCACACATACACTCCCCCTGAAACAGAGACTCCCTCTGAAACAGATCAACAGCATCTTCTGAAACATACACTACTCCCCCTGAAACACATCAGCTCTGTATTGCTTCTTAAAGAAATGCTTCTGACACACTTATTTCTCCCCCTTTTTAGCCAAATAATTTTGACAAAAATAACCATGCAATCATGAGGAGTAGAAAGAACAAGAAACAGCAGAGGTTACAGACCATATGCACACAAGCAGAGGAAAAACAAACACAGGGAACACGCCCAGAAATCTGTAACACATTTCATTTCCAACAGAGGCTATAAACATCCAATATAGACCAGCACATCACAGCACCACACAAAGTCTTCACAGAAGAACACAATTACACAGCAAAGTCTTCACACATGAAACAAAAACTGACAAAGCATCAGAAGCTGCTTTGTCCTCAGATTCTGCTATAACTCCTAAAAAAGACAAATGCCCAGTTTGCTCCTCCCTTTAGCTGGTCCAACAACAACACTCTTCTTAGCAACAGGAGTAGGCCTGCTGACAGCAACAACAAACTTTCCTTTCCTAGACTTTAGTCTCTTTGCTACACTTTGTTCAAGCCTATTTCCAATGGGTTCATCATCAGACTCCACATCAGAACCCACATCAGAACCACCATCAGACTTGGATGGGGTAGATTCAGGGTTATCAACAACTGCCTTAGAGGGGGTCACAGTTGCATCATCAACATCCATTTCAGCATTAACATTATCATCTTTGCTTATCTTCACATGTGTTTCATCCATAAGAGCAAAATTCTTCATTCTACTCTGGGCACAATCTCTGGATCTGTTGGTAATTTCTTCATTCAGATTCCCTATGATCAGGTCCTTAGGATGATCCTTTTGGATTCTAATATTTGGACCTTTGCTGCCTTCAACAAACTTGAGTTTGGGTCTCCATTCCTTCTTCAAATTGATTTTGTTTACAATGGGTTCCACTTTTCTTTGTTGAAGGTGCTTGGGGTATCCATACAGCTTGAAACAGAATGGCTTTATGTGTCCCTTTTTACCACAGTAATGACATATCCAAGGATGAGATGCCCTCCTGCTCTTAGATCCCTGAGGTTTGTTCTGATGTTCCAACTTAGGTTTGCTCATCATTGGATCATATGTTCCAACATCTACAATGAACCTTTTAGCTGGATTTTGCTGTTTGTTGTTCAAGGTCCTATCATCAAACCCTATTCCATTTGGTTTCCCCTTGTTCTGACTCTCCAATATCTCTTCTAGCACATCAGTACCAGTGTTCATCATTCTAACTTGCTTCTTCATATGTTCAAGTTGAGAGTTCAGTTGGGTTACCTCATCTTTGAGATCAGAAATTTGTGCTAAGTGCTCACTTCTTTCATCCTGAAGTTGAGTGATAGTTCTCTTCTATTTTTCCAGCTGCTTGCACACTTTCCCACTTCTAATGTATAGTTCTTTATAAGACAATTCTCCATCACTTGACTCAGTATCAGATGGTGCTTTTGAAGCCTCAGAACCTGATGGTGCTTCAGAACCTGATGGTGCTTCTGAAGCCTTAACATCATCAGACATACATTTACCAGTTAAGGCAACAACATGCCTGGCTGATTCACTTTCCACTTATACTTCTGAGTCATCTGGTTGCTTACTGATGTTGAACCTGATGTTCTGACCATTTGGTTTGGGTCTCCTGTCAACACGTTTCAGAGTACTGTTAAACTGTCTTCTAAGTAACACAATAGCCTCTGAAAAGCTTTCATCATCCTCAATATCTCCTTGTGACTCCTTAACATCAGAATTTGTAACAAGGGCAATGCTTTTTCCTTTCTTGTCCATTCTGCCAGAAAATAGCTTCCCTGGAGCTCACCCTAAAACAGGCAGGGTGCCTGCTCTGATACCAATAGAAATTCTGGCAAGTCCTGATGCTGAACGTAAAACAGAGTACAACACACAAAACAGTAGTTCAGAAGCAAAACAATAACAGACAGAAATAACAGACTGAAAGTAAAAGGCACAGGTTATTTGTTAACCCAGTTCGGTGACAAACACACCTACGTCTGGAGGCTACCAAGCCAGGAAGGAAATCCACTAGCGTAGTCCTAGTTCTAAGTTCTCAGCAAACTCCCAATTTACAAATTATCACCTAGCTACTACCCGTATTGACTTCAACCTAGGAACTCCTAGACCTGAGATCCCATCTCACTTCCCCTCAGTCAATCACTGCCCTAGTGATATCAGACTCTAATAACAAACAAAGTAGGAGACACACTCCATAAACACAAACGTAACTCTTGCTTAAAAGCTCATGAGTGATTCATAATTACAACTCAATAAAACAACCCATCTTTGTGCTTTTGATAATCAAAGACTGCACGCAGAGTGGTATACAAAAACAGAGCACACAACTCACAGACTCAAAACCTAAGAATACTCTTTAGTGATAGCTTTTGTTTTGGTTGATTTTCTTCAATAGCACCGCCCTCTATATATAGCCTTAAGCAGCAACAAATATTTGATCCAAATATTCTTCAAAGATATATTTCCAAAATTCTTCTTTAGAAATATATTCCACAATCAAATCTTTCTTCAGGCTAAAACACATATTTGTATCAATTGTTCTTTTCAGAAATATATTGAAGCAAATATTCTTCAGAAATATATTTTCCAAAGATCCCTTTGAAAATATATTCACACAAATAAAAATATCCAATCTGAGAAAATATATCTTGCGAAAATATCTTCCTTATGGAAACATACGCAGCTTGGAGATCAAGTAACATGAAATCTTCAGACGAAATCAGGAGTACAGTAGACCAGCTTCTGAAGGTACTTCTGAAGAAGTGCTTTTGAAGATCTGCGTCTGAAGTTCTGTGTCTGAACATTCAGCGTCTGAAGGTTGCTTCTGAACAGTGCGTCTGAACAGTCAGCGTTTGAAGGTTGCTTTTGAGCAGCGCTTCTGAAGCTCAACTTCTGAACAGTGCTTCTTAAGATTCAGCTTCTGATTAGTGCTTCTAACGTTCAGCTTCTGAAGTTCAGCTTCAGAGGTCCAGCTTCTGAGGACGTTCAGCTTCTGAAGTTCTACTTCTGAGGTCCAACTTCTGAAGACGTTCAACTTCTGAAGTTCTTCTGAGATCCAGCTTCTAAAGACGCACATCTTGCTTGTATATTTGATTTTAGCAAACATGAAGCCAACAACCAAAAACCCAACAAACAATAGCACTTAGTCACAATCACACATTCTAACTTCACCACTCACACATTCAATTTTCGTACCTTCTTTGAAAAACTTCCTTAGAACCCTAAACCTTCAAAAATGGCCGGAACTTCATCATTTTCTCAGGAACATGCTATGTCAATTGAATCTTAAGCCACAATGTTTATCAAGCCCAAGACTATTACTTTGAGCAAGGATGAGTTAAGTATGATCATTGAATATGCAGTGGATTTCAACTCCTTGAGTGTAAATGGGTGCAACGTCAAGAAATACATTGAATTTTAGAACTGGATGTCATTCTTTGAGATGCTCAATTGTCCATCATATACTGAATTGGTAAAGGACTTTTGGGTCAGAAGTGAAGTTTATGATTAAGATGCTACTGCAAGGGAAGAAGCTCAGAAGGTGGCTGAGAACAAGAAGTTGAAAGGGAAGACAAGAGTATAAATGGGTCTGAAAGATTCATAGAACCTGAAATTAGGTCTGCAGTATGGGAATAAAAGTCACCATTACAGAATCTCTAATTGCTAAAGTTATTGAAGCAAGAATGAATGGGGTGTTCATGGAAGGAACATATAAGAAAAGTAAGTGGATTCCCAGAATCAAAGCCACCCTACATTAAGGAAGACCTTCTGAGAAGACAACTGATATGAAGGAAGAGCATAAGATCTTGTACAAGATGATTTTGCTATGCTTTATTCCTAGAGAAGGTGGTATTGATTACATGTCATGGGATCACAAGTAATTCATGACATTTCTCATCAATAAGTTTCCCATCAACCTTCATGCATACATCTTCAACTATCTATGCACCTCAATCAAAGAAGGAATAAGGAAAGAAGAATGTTCCATATGCAAGACTGTTTTCTGAGATTTTTCATCAAGAGAAGCTGGTTCAGAAGCTACAACATGTGGGTGTAGGTTCTGATGAAAACCTAGGCACATGCAAGGGGAAAGTTCTATCTGGTTTAACTCGGTGTAGCATGAAGATCATTCGCAAGAATAAAGTTATCACAACTGATCAAGATCTTCAAACAAGCCTTAATCAGACTGCATTCATGGATGACTTTCAACCAATTTCCAAGGAAGACCCTCCAGAAGTGTTAGCTCACTTTATCTCTCAGCACTTCAAGGAAACTCGAGTTGCTATACAATGGGAGACGATCCCTGATCATCCAGAACAACCTTGGAAGGCACCTAGGAAGAGGAAGATATCTTCAGAAGCTGCTGATCTTGAAGCTCAAAAGCCAGCCAAGAAACAAAAGCCTTCTAAGCCTACTGCTTCTGAAGTACTCTCAGAAGTAGCTGAACTAGACCCTTCAGAAATATTTCCTGCTAGAACAAGGAAGGGAGCTTTTGAGAAAGCTTCATCAGTTGTTGTCAGCAAGAAAACTCAAAAAGAGAAGAAGAAACCTTATCAGAGGAAGCTAATACTGGAAGAAGCTGAAGAAGATTTCTGGAATCAGTGAGGACTAAGAAGATTAAGGCTATGGAGCAAGTCATAAGTTCGGCTGAGAATCTCAAGAACACTTCTGCCAGAGAAGCTCAGAAGGTTATGGCCTCTCACACAAAGGTCAAGCCTGAAGTTGGTGTATCAGAAGCGGCTGGATCATAAGCTGAAGGTTCATCTAAGAACACAGGTAATTTTGCACCCTCTTCTCCATCCAACCCTATCCACATAAACTCACCTGAACACACACCTTCACCTTCAGATAACTTACCTTAAGCCAACATTACTCAAACATCAAAAAGACCAAAACACCTTCACCAAAGCCTTCTTCTTTACCTTAACATGATTCTGAGGAAACTCTAGACATTCAACATATGCAAACAGTTCTTCCTGGTGAAGAACCTTTGATATTTCCCAGAATTACCAACCCATCAGAAGAAGAGCAAGCAGAGTTAACTAGAATAGCTGAAAAAAGAGCTACAGTAGAATTTAACAAAAAGGTTTTATCAGATGTTGGTAAACCTTCTCTCTTCTCTAATACGTTTGTTCCTTCCCAACCTCAACCAAACCAAAGTTCTTCATTTACCATTGATGTGCTGTCTCAGCATCTAGGTGGAGAACTACCGAAACAACTCTCAACCCAAACCACACAAACAGCCTCTGAAACAATGATAGAAGCCAATGTCTCAAAAATCCCATCAACAACCTCAAACTCTGAACCATCACCTATCACAACTACCACAACAATCTCTGATACATCATCTATATCAGAAGACCAACCTATTATTGACATCCCACTTTAATTTGCCATACCTGAACCAAGTCAAGTAGCCTCTGATGTTTTCATGATTGAAGCATCAGAAGGTGAAATCCAACCAGATAATTCCACCCAGATTACCTCAGCCTCTGATGATAAAATTATGACCATGGTAGTATCAGAACCATTTTCTGATACTATAGTACAAGTTATCTCGGATATCCTCTCATCTTCCATCCAACCTGCTTCAACCATTCAAGTACCCCCCACTTTAACCACTAACCTTGTCCTACAAGAGGTGTGCAAGATAATTTTTGATAGCCTTCAAGAACTTATAGATTCAAGGCATCAAGCTATTCAGCTGGTCAATTATGCTGATAAATGGGAGAATCTAAGGAACATGGTGAACACTACTTTAGATGAACTCCAAGTCATCTCAGTAGCTTCTCAACAAGAAGCCCTCAGAAGCTGGTTCAAAGATGTTGTTGCTAGTATGGAAGCTGTGGAGCTCAAGAAAGAAATCTCAAGACAGATCTCAGACTCTACATACATTAAAGAAATTCCTAAAGAGGTTCCTAAGATTCTGAAGACTGGTCTACAAGCTTCCTGGATCTCTAAATTATTTGTCAAGCCTGACAAAGTTGTGGTTAAGAGACTAGACCTTGAAGAACAATAGATGATCAAATTTTCTGACAAGGTGGAAGTTGACCTGCTAGAGCAGAAGGCCAAGGAAGAAGCTATGCAAGTACAACTGTTAGAAGTCATGCAAGAGCAGAAGAACTTGAGTGCTAGTCAAGTTGAACTGGTCAGAAGACATGAAGAGCTTGCCAAGAAACAAGATGATATGCTCAAGCAGCAGACAAAATCTGTTATTAATCAAGCTGAAATGGCAAAGGAACAGTCTAATATGGAAAAGACTCAAGCAAAAATGGCAAGGAAGCAAGATCAGATGAACTCTAGGATTAATGCCCTTTTAGAGATGATGCAGAAGCTGCAGAAACCTTAGATTTCTACTTTTCACACTGGACTATAGATCTTACCATTTAGGCCTTGGGGCCCCAAAGACAAGGGTTTTCACCCTTAGAATAAAGCTAGGCGCCCTCCAGAAGGGTGCAAGGCCCACCTGACAGTCATAAATAACCTTAGGTGACCTTCCTAAAGGATACCCTCTAGGGGCGCCCTTAGCAGCCAACAAGGGCGCCCTAGTCATGGTTTTGGCCTTTTACGATTTGGGCCCAAAACCATGACCAGATAGGCCCAAGTCAGGGCTACAAATAGTAACCTTGGGATCATTCTCAAGGCATGACCAAAACAAACTCTGAAAACCCTAGTTTTTCCTATATTGTACTCACAGCCAGTACAGTTGGCGCCCACCATGGGGCTACGGTAAAACTGACCTAGCCACCATCCCTGAAAGAAAAGCAGTCGATCCACGGCCTCCGAACATCACCAGAGCGCCGTGAATCTACCGTGTCTTTCAGGAGCAACCCCAAAACCTTTGAATCCGCCGCGATTCAACCCTAAATCCATCCTTTTCCTAATAAACCCTAATCGAGTGTTCAACCTGTTCTTCATTTGAAAAACCGATCCAATCGCTAATCTCCAACCACCGATCTCAATCCTCACATACCAACCTAAACAACCGTCGTCGCCACCATTGATGGCGGACCCGACGACCTTAGAAGCCCTACAGCAGCAAATCCAGCAGCTTCGCGACCACAACGAAGCTTTACAAGCGACAATGGAGACAATCCAGCAACAACAACACGCTTAGGGGAACGAATCCCAAAAGGACGAGTCAATAGATCCGGATCCGCAACCACTTTCCGTCGAAGTTTGGAACGCGCCAGTCCCAGAAAACTTCAAGCCACCTTCTCTTTCGACTTTCGACGGAAAGAGTGATCTAGTGGAACACGTAACAGCTTTCAACACCCAAATGGCCATCATCGGCGCTGCTGACTCTCTCAAATGTAAGTTGTTGGCAGGAACATTCAAGGACGCCACCCTCAGATGGTACATGAACCTAACCCGTTTTTCCATCATCAGCTACCAAGACATGACCCGCAAATCAACACACCAGTTTTCAGCAAGTCGCCACCGAAAAGTATCATCCACCAGCCTCTTCAACGTCCGCCAAGGGTCGAATGAAACCCTCCATGAATATCTCGCTAGATACAACGATGCCACAGTTAAAGTCATTAACCCGAACCAAGAGCTGTTCGTGGGAGCGTTCCAAAACGGCCTCCGCGCCGGACAATTCAACGAATCGCTGGCACAAAAACCAGCTGATTCCATGGAGGAGATCATGTCAAGAGCGGAATGTTACATAAAGGGAGAAGAAAGCAACACTGAAAAGAAAGCCAGAGATTCCAGAGAGTGTGGCCCCAACAACTACGACCATCGTCGAAGCTACTATCCACCCACCCACCGAGACAGAGCGCCGTACAAGTGTCACGTCCAAGATAGGCGCCCACCCCTACCAGAATCTTTCACGGCGCTCAACACTCGTCGTGAGCAGATCTGGAGAGATGTGTACCACTCTAGACTCATCCCCAAACCCCCGCCGCAAAGAGGAAACATAATGGGTAACTACAAAGAAGCCTGGTCCACCGAATAAAATGACACACCACAGATGACTGCATTCATCTGAAGAGAGATATTGAGAAGTTTATTCAGAATGGCAGGCTAAGAGGATACATGAAGGAAAGCAGAGAAGGAGACAGGCGCCCCCCGAAGACCCCCCAAAAGAGAAAGATGCGGCGAAGGATGGTGAGCACCACACTTTGAACACCATATCTGGCGGCTTCGTAGGAGGAGGAGAATCCAGCGCCTCTCAAAAAAGATATGTCAGGCAGGTAATGCTTGTCGATGACCACGCCCCGACGGGGCCAGAGCGCCAGACAGATATCACCTTCTCAGGAGAGGACCGCAGAGGAGTAATTCCCCACGATGATGATCCCATGGTCATCACTGTACAAATCTTCAATTGGGACGTCAAGAGAGTGTTGATTGACCCCAACAGCTCTGCAGACATCCTCTATTATTCTGCTTTTGAGAGAATGGGACTTGACGAGGACCAGTTGTAGCCCTTCAAAGGAATACTGGCTGGCTTCACAGGGGAGCAGGTACACGTTCATGGATACATCAGTTTGAAAACAACCTTCGGCACAGGTAGCAGCGCCAAAACCATCAGGATCAAGTATTTAGTCGTGAACTCGCCATGTTCTTACAACATCATAATAGGTCGTCCGGCCTTCAACATTCTTGACGCCTATCTTTCCACTAAGTTCCTCGTCATGAAGTACCCACTGGACAACGTACGGGTCGTGTCGCGTCGAATTTCGGATATCAATCTATTGGGAAGCGTCGAATCGCTAATTTTAAATCACGACTGAACTTTTAATTTTAAGGGGAGAAAAGGAAAAAAGTTCGAAATTACCTTGAAAAAAGAGATTTTAGGTTCGAGAGTCGATTATGCAAGGGGAAGGTATTAGCACCCCTCACATCCGTTGTACTCAACGGGAACCTCTTAGTCGGCTTAGGCTTAAAATGTTTCAAAGTTTTGCTTGCGTGTCTGAACATATAAAGGAAAATATAATATAAAGGGAAAAAAGAGATAAAAACAAACGAAAGGGGAAAAAAAGAAAGTTTTTATTAATGGGCTTAACAAGATGTCGATCCTGCTCCTACGTATCTCCCGGTAGTCGGAGAATTCAAAGCGTACGTAGTTCTTTGGTAGAAAAAGTTTATACGTTGGTTCGTTTTAATTAAAAAAATTTGACGACGCATAAAGGCGTAAAATGTTTAAATGATAAGGACAAACGTGCGGAGGCGATAAACTCGCGCAAGGCGTAAATGTTTTAAAATATAAAGACAGACGCACAGAGGCGTAAAAAGTTTAAAGATAAAAGACAAACACACGGAAGCGTAAAACATGAAAGTAAAGACAAACGCACGGAGGCGTAAAAAGTTTGAAAGTAAAGACAAACGCACAGAGGCGTAAAAAGTTTGAAAGTAAAGACAAACGCACGGAGGCGTAAAAAGTTTGAAAGGTTCGAATTGACCACAGGGGCCAAGAAAAGGGGTAAAAATGGCCACGAGGGACCAAGGGAGGGTTGAGCGTGCTAGACGCGTCAAAGGTGGAATGACGATTGCCCGAACGACGAGACATACGTCACGCATTCGTGCAACCGAGGTTTGGGGAGACATACGTCAAGCCATTCCCGTTTCATTCAAGTTGGTTTCGTTGAAACTCGGAGAAGATCTCAAAGGGAACCAAAGCACTTGATTAGGAAACTTAAAGAAAAGAAAACACGAACAAATTTGATGTTCGAGTTTATTAAAAATCATGAACATTACTTGTTGCCTAAGTTATTGAAACTCAAGAACAAGCGTAGTTCAAGTTTGAAAGATGAATAAATCATGGAAACATGCATAAATTTGGAAAGTTCACAAGTTCGGCTCAATTCGAGCTTGGTTTAAAAAAAGAGTGAGCAAGCTCGGCTTAAGTTCGCGTTTGGATTGAAAATCATGAACAATATTATTGTTCAAGTTTGGTTTTGAAAATAAACGAACTTAGCTTACTGCTCAAGTTTGGTTTTGAAAATTGAAGAACATAAATTGTTGTGCAAGTTACTCAAAATTTATCGCACGAACTTGTAAAATCTCCAAAGTTGTTCATGATTCTTGATGTGTTTTGAACAAAAATGTATTTTAACACTCTTTAGGTTCTGAATCAAGGGCTGGAACCCCAAAAAATTTGGCATTTGGATGCCTGATTCATGTTCTGAATTTCACATACTTCGCAGAGCAACCAGAACTTGGCTTTACGAAGTATGCGAAATTTTGAACTCAGAAGCTGTTTCTGAACAGAAGTTCAGAAAAGAACTCCTGGCAATGCTTGTGCAAGAGGCTGGAAGTGGCTTGCTTGATTGGTTAGAGGTTGTGGACAATGAACTCTAACTTGCTTTTGGTTCACTTTCAATGCTGCAATGTGAGGGATTTTTGTATGAATTTCGTGTGTATTGTGGCTGTTTTTCTGGTGTGTCAATGTGTGAATTCAGTGTGTAATGTTTCAATTGTATATGGTATGTAATCCTTGTGCCTTGCCATTCCTTTTATAGGCAAAAATGCAATCCAATGCAATGATGGCAAATCTCTAGATCCTAGCTGGTTTGTGGGCTAACTCCAGGCTAAATGGCTTTGCATTAAATGCTAAAGGATAGAAGTTACTTGCCTTGTGCCAAGGGTCAAGACCTTGACTGATTTCAGCCACAAAATTCAGCTGATTCTAGAAGGTAATGATGGAAAAAACTGAAAAACAGGGCAGCTTGAAATTGTGTGATTCTTGGGATCAATCCTTGCAATCTTGGAAGGCCAAGCAATGAAAACGTGTACTGCCATGTACAGGGAGATTGGGGGAAGCAAAATGAGCATGTGGGCTGGTGTGTGGGAGGAGAAATCCAGCTCAAAACAGGGCAGCACAAACAGCTTTTTGCAAGCAAAAACCACTTGAGTTTGACTGGTTTTGGTGGAGAAATAAGGAAGGAAAGGGATCAAGTAGCTGGCTGGCAAGCTCAGGTTGGAGGATAGGTCAATTGGGGGGGACAAGAGCTGACCAAGGGCAGCCAATTTGATTGAGCACATGTTAGGTTGGATGAAAATCCTTCTTACCTTTTACCTTTAATATCACACATTAACTCTTGCTTTGCTGCATCATTTCAGCCACAAATAGCAATAACAAAGATAATAATACTAATAATAACAACTGCAAATGAAAACAAAACAGATAAATCAAGAAATAAAATTTTGCAGAAAAATCGTAGAGGTCGCAGTGCGAAGGTTACTTCGCACTGCGAACTCCCCTTTTTTCTGAATTTTTGTATTTTCTTAAAATAAAACAAAATAAAAATAAAATAAAATAATAATAAAAATGAATATAAATAAGGATAATGGCAAGTGTAATAATGAAAGTGTAATGTAAAAGTAAAGATGGCAATAATAATAAAGATAATAATAAAAATGAAAAAGTTAATAATATTAGTAATTAATAAAAAATAATGATAATAATAATAATAATAAAATATTGATAAAAGGATAATAATACAAAAGTAAAGGTATTAACGAGGATAATGACAATGTTAATAAAGGTGGTAATGCTTATGTAAATAAAATGTAAATAAAGTCCAATAACAAAAATGAAATAATAAAAAGTAATAAAATGATGAAATAATAAAAGATAAAATAAAGAAAAATATGAGTCAAAAAATGGGGTATGACAGATGCCCCTATTTAAGTTTCTTCGCCCCGGAGATTGAAAGTGAAATTTTGAAATGGACGGGTCGAAGAGACTTAAATATAGAGTACACCATTTTTTGACTAAATATTTTTCTTGAATTGTAAATGCTATGAATGCATGTATGCAAATGTTATGAATGCTTGTAATGTAAATGTGATGCAAAGACGACAAAAATGACCACATTGGGGATAAAAAGAGACAAAGGGATACCCGGGTTCGTTAAAGAAGCGGGATCCGACTTTACCGGGGAACATGGTTCCAATGGGGATAAATGTCAGCTGTTCGGGTTGATGTCGAACTGCCACTGACAACAAGAAATGAAAAGGAATGCCAGCTGTTCGGGTTGTTGCCGAACTTGCCATTGACGACAGGAAATAAAAAGAATGTCAACTGTTCGGGTTGTTGCCGAACTTGCCATTGACGACAGGAAATAAAAAGAATGTCAACTGTTCGGGTTATTGCCGAACTTGCCATTGACGACAGGAAATAAAAAGAATGTCAACTGTTCGGGTTGTTGCCGAACTTGCCATTGACGACAGGAAATAAAAAGAATGTCAACTGTTCGGGTTGTTGCCGAACTTGCCATTGACGACAGAAAATAAAAAGAATGTCAACTGTTCGGGTTGTTGCCAAACTTGCCATTGACGACAGGAAATAAAAGAATGTCAACTGTTCGGGTTGTTGCCGAACTTGCCATTGACGAAAGGAAATAAAAAGAATGTCAACTGTTCGGGTTGTTGCCGAACTTGCCATTGACGACATGAAATGAAAAGAATGTCAACTGTTCGGGTTGTTGCCGAACTTGCCATTGACGACACTGGGGATGCGGCTGACAAGCCGTTCCTTACAGAACTGCCCCTTAAATTGGGGAGAAGGGATGTACAAGTTGTTCGTTAAAGAACTTGCCACTTGGCACAACACTGGGGCATATGCACAAGCTGTTCATTAAAGAACTGCCACTTGGCATAAAGACATGATAAAAAGATGCGCAAGCTGTTCGTTTGAACTGCCACTTAGCATAAAAGGTGACATCTCTGGACCAGACAGACTGGGATGACACTTGGGGAAAAAGGAGTTCACGAATTTTTCATGATTGATTGGTGAGACTCAAGGTGGTTAGAGCAACCGTGAATGATATGTAGTATGTTGCATGCATAAATGTACGTATGTACGAATGCATGAATGTATGAACACTTGAATGTACGAATGTACAAATGTATGAATGTCTAAATGTATAAATGTATTAATGTATGAATGCATGACTGTATGAATGCATGACTGTCACTGGGGACGTCGTGTGAGAGATTGACTTGTACTGGGGATACCCAAAACGTTTGTTAAGGAATTGCCCCTTGATATAAGAATACAATGAGAGATGCACAAGCCGTTCGTTAAGGAACTACCGCTTGGCGAAAAGGAGATTGACATCCCTAGACCGGACAGACTGGGGATGACACTCGACTGTGGTTGGGAAAAAAAATAAAATTGTGGGGGATGCATGATATGAATATTAGATGCATGCTAATGAATGAGTTTGATATGATGCATGAATTATGCTGACATGTGGGACAACAGACGTCACGTTGGACGTTGGGGGTTATGATTTGGGTGCCGAGCAAGGTCGGACTTGGATGAGATGCCGAGCGAGGTCGGGCTTTGGTTGTGGTTGTGCCAATGATGATTGGGCTTTCGGGGTTGAGATTCCACTGGGGGATGCCAATAAAATTGGGCTTTGTTTGTGACCTTGCTGGGGATATAAGGATCATTTTGGAAGCATGATTGATATCCAGCCTTAGATGCCAATGGTGGTTGGGCTTTTGAGAGTAGGTGCCAATGACAATTGGGCTTTTGTGAGTAGGACAAAGATTGACTTCCTGGGGAATTTGTTAATCCAATGGGGATTGTGCTAATCCGCTAGGGAGAAGAACTGATGATTCCGCCGGGAATGCTCATGCTTTGGTTGGCAAGTCCCTGCCTGAATTGTCCTTTCGGGCTCTCGATTCACTGGGGATATTCCCTATTGATTCATTGAGGATTCTGTTGGGGAATCCCTTTTAGCAATTTTGACCCTGCTCGGCCTGCGAAACTTCATCCGTTTTAAGGACAGACATCGATGTACACTTCAAATATTCACGAGTTCGAAAGGAATGTGTTTGTTATTGAAAAATAAAAGACTCACAAAATAAATTTTGAAAAAGTTTTTGTTTTGTTTTAAAGTACTATCATCAAGAATAAAAATGCATGAATAAAATGGTAATTTGATAAAAGGTAAAGTAATGTAATTTAATAATGGGGTGGTAGCCTGCCAAAGGCATGGCTCCACGAATCTTACAAAGTCTGAAAAGAATGGTAAATATAAAAAGGGGAGGGTACATTGAACACGATGGCCATTAGTATCCCTAACAACTTTGAATCCCTTGTTCGGATGCTTCCGATTCGGAGTCTTTAGACAATTGATGTGCCCCAAACGGATCACGACCAATCCGATGTAGTTACTTTGTCTTTTGATCCTTAATTTTTGCATAGGTCGTCCTTTCAGATTTTTGACCTATTAGGATGATTATTTCTGTTTTATATCTCTAATTTTTGCCTGGACCGCCCTTTCAGGTTTTCAGTCCACCGAGACGCCCTTTTTTGCTTAAGCCGCCCTTTCAGGTTTTCGACTTACCGAGCTGTTCTTTTGTTTTTAGACAAAGTATTTCTTGACTACATCGGAATTCACAGGACGCGGAAAATCCTCGCCGTCCATTGTTGTGAGAATCAAGGCTCCTCCGGAGAAAACTCTCTTGACGACATACGGGCCTTCGTAGTTAGGTGTCCATTTGCCCCTAGAATCGGGTTGAAAAGATAGGATCCTTTTGAGCACGAGGTCTCTTTCTTGGATTTCCCGGGGACGAACTTTCTTGTCAAAAGCTTGTTTCATCCTCTGTTGATACAGTTTTCCATGACACAAAGCTGTCATGCGTTTTTCCTCGATTAAGTTCAACTGATCGTATCTGTTTTGACACCATTCAGCCTCTGACAACTTAGCTTCCATCAAGATTCTCAATGACGGGATTTCGACTTCTACGGGGAGCACTGCTTCCATGCCGTATACTAAAGAGAAAGGGGTCGCCCCTGTTGATGTACGTACGGAAGTACGATACCCATGCCAATCCTTATATGTGACTACCATCTTTTGCACTATTTTCTTGATGTTTTTGTTTGCAGCTTCAACCGCACCATTCATCTGAGGTCTATAAGGAGAAGAGTTATGATGCTCGATCTTGAACTCCTTGCATAGCTCCTTCATCATTTTGTTATTCAGATTGGTCCCATTGTCCGTGATGATTTTGTTGGGAATACCATATCGGCAGATGATATGATTCTTAATAAATCGGACCACCAGTTGTTTGGTGACGTTGGCATATGATGCAGCCTCAACCCATTTGGTGAAGTAGTCGATTGCTACTAGGATGAAGCGATGTCCATTTGAAGCTTTAGGTTCAATCCTACCAATCATGTCAATGCCCCACATGGAGAAAGGCCATGGTGAAGAGAGGACATTCAGAGCCGTTGGTGGCATGTGGATCTTGTCCGCATAGATTTGACATTTGTGGCATTTCCTGGCGTGCTTGTAGCAATCGCTTTCCAAGGTCATCCAGTAATATCCGGCTCTTAAGATCTTCCTAGCCATTGTGTGTCCGCTGGAATGAGTTCCGAAGGAACCTTCATGTATCTCATGCATTATGAGATCCGCCTCTTGCTCGTCAACACATCTGAGGAGCACCATATCAAAATTCCTCTTGTATAAAACTTCTCCGTTTAGAAAGAAGTTGCCAGCTAATCTTCGCAGAGTTTTCTTATCCTTGTTGGATGCCCCATGCGGGTACTCTTGCCTTTGGAGGAAACGTTTGATGTCGTGGAACCATGGCTGGTCATCCATGACTGCTTCGGCTGCAAACACATGTGCACGCCTTTCTAGGTGTTGAACCTTGATTGTTGGGATTTCATTCCGGCGACTGACCTCATACATAGAAGACAAAGTTGCCAAAGCATCTGCCATTTGATTCTCGTCTCGAGGAATGTGATGCAGCTTAACTTTGTTGAAAAAGGTTAGCAAACGTCTTGCGTAATCTTTGTAAGGGATCAAGCCAGTGTGGCGAGTTTCCCAATCTCCATTGATTTGATTAATCACAAGAGCTGAGTCTCCATAAATGTCGAGGTTCTTGATCCTTAGATCGATGGCTTCCTCAATTCCTAAGATACAAGCTTCATACTCTGCCATATTGTTTGTACAGTCGAATGATAGTCTTGCAGCAAAAGGGAGATGTTTGCCCTCAGGGGTGACGATGACTGCCCCAATTCCATTTCCATAGACATTGACAGCTCCATCGAAGATTAACTTCCATCTAGATTCGGGATCTGGACCTTCGCCGAGTAGTGGTTCGTCATAATCCTTCATCTTTAGATACATGATTTCTTCATCGGGGAAGTCAAATTTGATTGGTTGATAATCCTCAATTGGTTGATGAGCCAAATGGTCGGCAAGAATGCTGGCTTTGATAGCTTTCTGAGTGTGGTATTCGATGTCGTATTCTGATAACAACATCTGCCAACAGGCAATCCTTCTGGTTAAGGCGGGTTTTTCAAAGATGTACTTGATTGGATCCATTTTGGATATCAACCAAGTAGTGTGATTGAGCATGTAGTGGCGAAGACGCCTAGCAGCCCAGGCTAATGCACAACAAGTCTTTTCGAGTAGAGAGTATCGGGACTCGCAGTCCGTAAACTTCTTGCTTAGGTAGTAGACGGCGTGCTCTTTTCTACCGGTCTCGTCTTGTTGTCCGAGTACACAACCCATGGAGTCCTCCAATACGGTTAAGTACATGATTAAAGGTCTTCCTTCGACTGGAGGAATAAGTATTGGAGGTTCTAGCAGGTACTCCTTAATGCTGTCAAAAGCTTTTTGGCAATTCTCTGTCCATACCACTTCTTGATTTTTGCGGAGCAGCTTGAAAATGGGTCCACAAGTGGCTGTCATGTGGGATATGAATCTAGAGATGTAATTTAAACGTCCTAGAAATCCCCCTTACTTGCCTCTCAGTTTGAGGAGCAGGCATTTCTCTGATAGCTTTGACTTTATCGGGATCTACCTCGATACCCTTTTGACTGACAATAAAACCTAGGAGTTTTCCCGATCTCACGCCGAATGTACATTTGTTGGGGTTCAGGCGAAGCCAATATTTCCTCAGGCGTTGAAACATCTTTAACAAATACTCGACATGCTCTTCTTCCGTTCCTGATTTGACAATCATGTCGTCGACATACACTTCAATTTCTTTGTGTATCATGTCGTGGAAGAGAGTAGTCATGCCCCTTTGGTAGGTAGCACCCGCATTTGTTAAGCCAAAAGGCATCACTTGATAGCAGAAGGTGCCCCAAGGTGTAATTAAAGACGTTTTTTCTCTATCCTCAACAGCCATTTTAATCTGATTGTATCCCGAAAAGCCATCCATGAAGGAGAAAACCTTGGATTTGGCAGTATTGTCGACCAATATGTCAATGTGAGGTAAAGGGAAGTCGTCCTTTGGACTAGCCTTGTTTAAATCTCGGTAGTCAACACACATCCTGACTTTACCATCCTTCTTGGGAACTGGCACTATGTTGGCCAACCATTGAGGATATTCCGAGGTAACGAGGAATCCAGCATTAATTTGCTTTTGCACTTCCTCTTTGATCTTAAGAGCCATGTCAGGGCGAGTTCTTCTCAACTTCTGCTTGACTGGTGAACATTCAGGTTTTAGAGGTAAGTGGTGCACCACAATCTCAGGATCCAATCCTGGCATATCTTGGTATGACCATGCAAAGATATCCACATACTCTTCAAGAAGCTTGACTATTTTCTCTTTAACGGGTGCGTCCAATAACGCTCCAATCTTAACTTCTTTCTTTTCTTTTTCGGAACCCAAGTTGATGACCTCTACCGCTTCCTCGTGAGGCTGAATGGTCTTCCTCTCTTGCTCTAGTAGGCGCTTGATCTCATCCGGGATTTCTTCATCCTCTTCCTCTTCTGCCTCATAAACAGGGAATTCAAAGTTGGGAGGGAGCCTAGGGTTAAGGTGTTCAACGGGTTTATGGGTGCTTAGTCTGCATATGATGGATGATTGATTTTAGTAAAAGATGAAAAGATGCAGACTCTTTGAAATTAAAAATAGAAAATGTTTTTGTTGTTTTTTTTTTTGAAAATAAAAAGAAAAAGAAAAAGACAACGTGTAAATACGTAGAGGTTGTGATAGAAACAACGATTTTTATTAATTGATGATAGTATATTAAACAAGCCCTACATGAGTCTCCCTTCGCTTCGGGCGAGACGAAAGGGTTTTTTTTTTGAAAAAGATAAATAAAACAAACACATTACTTTGAAGACTGGATAACAGAAGGAACATCGACAGCAACACAATTGCGGCAAGCTCCTCCGGGCGTTACAAGGACATGTGCTGTTTCTTCCGGCCCATCTTTAGTGATGGCGTTGGTTTCCTTTGTGGAGTGAATAAAACTGGCACTACGAAAGATATTCTCGAGCGGTTCAATGCTAGTGCTCGGCTCGGTAACTCTTGTAGTTGGAGTGAAACCTAATCCTTCTCTATGCTTACGTTCTGGCGGACTTATTGTCTTTCCCCAATCTGGGAGTAAGTCATCTTGCACTGCTCTTTGTGCGCTCTTGAAAGAAGACATGGATGCTCCATTCTTTGTGGCACTCTCATCATCTAAGGAAAGACCTTGGAATGATGTCCCATCAACGATATCAGCACCGATGAACGAGAAAGCCGACAGATGGCTGATTAACAGAGCTTCCTCTCCTCCACAGTGACTAGCTTTCCATTCCTCACAAATTTCAGTTTTTGATGCAGTGTGGACGTCACTGCTCCGGCCTCGTGGATCCACGGCCGGCCTAACAAACAACTGTACGCTGCTTGTATATCCATTATTTGGAAGGTTATTTGGAAAACAGATGGCCCGATTGTAATAGGTAAATCCACCTCCCCGATCACTGATTTCTTCGAGCCGTCGAAGGCTTTAACAACTACCCCACTTTGCCTCATGGGGGTCCCCTGGTAGGAAAGCTGGTCAAGGGTTGTCTTGGCCATTACGTTCAATGAACAGCCGGTGTCTACAAGTACGTTTGATAAAGCATCCGACTTGCAGTTTACCGATATATGTAATGCCAAATTATGGTGCCTTCCTTGCTCCGGGAGTTCTTCATCACTGAAGCTTAAGCTATTGCAGACAGTGATGTTTCCGACAATGCCTCCGAATTGGCCGAGGGTTATGTCGTGTTCCACGAAGGCTTGGTCCAAGACTCTCATCAATGATTCTCTATGAGCGTCGGAGTTTAACAATAAGGACAACATAGAGATTTTGGAAGGCGTTTGCAACAACTGGTCCACGACCTTGTATTCGCTCTTCTTGATTAGCTTCAACACCTCATCGAGATTCGAATCGGCATTTGCCCCACTGGGCTGACCTACATCTTTGCTCGTGCAGGGGTCTTGGGTTGGTTTCGGTTTAAATACCGGGGTGCTGACCTTCTCTTGGACTGTTGTGGGAAGAACACGTCCGTTCCTTAGCACTTTGCTACTGTCCGTGATATTACCGACAGGGGCTAAGGGGGGAATAGGCATCTCTTGGCCGTTGTTCATCATGGTCGCAAGGTACTTGTAAGGAACTGCTTTGTTGGAAGTGTATGGGGCAGGCCCTGGTAAACATATTACAAGTGGAGTAGCGGCAGGCTCTTGGCTGCTGAGCTAATTTACCTAGTAAGAAAGATTTCACCAATAGTCTTATTTGGATTAGGAAACTGATGATTCTAGAGCAAGTTACATCCATATCAAATCCTCCAGAAGTAAGGCCAACTCCAAATGTTCCGGGATATCAAACTCCGGGATTATGACACATACACTTTTGTCCTTTTTAGTGACAACAAGCTCCTTCTTGTCCATTAGTCCTTGTATGTCATTTTGGATTTGCATACATCCTTGAGGACTTACCGAACACTCTTCGCAACTAGCATGATTGTGCTCGAACATAGCTGCCTTACACATCTTGATGTGTAGTGGAACCAAAGGCGTCCTGATGCTTTGGGCCTTCAAAATAGGACTGGTTCCTTGGTGCTTTTGAACCATGTCGATTGAGGAGCCATGGTTCGGCAATGGGTTAGTTTGGACATTTGGGTTCGAGTCCTTGAAGGTCAATACTTTGGTACGGACTAGCCTTTGGACCTCATTTTTTAGAGCAAGGCAACGTTCAATGTCATCGCCTGGTGCCCCTTGATGGTATGCACAAGTAAGGTCAGGGCGA
This sequence comes from Medicago ruthenica, assembly GCA_018208015.1. Classification (NCBI taxonomy): domain Eukaryota; kingdom Viridiplantae; phylum Streptophyta; class Magnoliopsida; order Fabales; family Fabaceae; genus Medicago; species Medicago ruthenica. The sequence continues at coordinate 19,922,384 of CM031376.1, forward strand.
TACCATGGAGGTAATACACTTGATGCAGGAGGTGGTGCTCTTGTTTGTACGAGATTTCTCGCAAGTAAAGCCGGGAACAAGTCCGCGTACTTCATGGGTATCGGGTCGAATGCCGCTCTTGGGCGATTCTGATGATTGAAGGGTTGTTGAGGTGCTTGAGGTCGGTATTGCTGCTGACCTTGCGGGCGCGGCTGTTGATAATGCTGTTGTGGATTTTGTGGGTGTTGTTGTTGATATGATTGTTGATAATGAGGGGGAGGTCTTTGCGGGACTTGAACTTGGTAGTTTGGAGGTGTAGAGATGGAAGGTGAAATGGCAGAGACATGCGGATATGCCGAGTACCCTTGATGAGGTCGTCCGTGGCCAATCATGCCAATATCCTGCTTTTTCTTTCTTGGGTAGCTACCCCCGAATCTCTTTGTGCTACTAGATGGAGCACTTTCCTTCACTAAGCGTCCTTCTCGGACCGCATCCTCCAAACGCACGCCCATGCTTACCATTTCTGTGAAGTCACCTGGCGCACTGGCAACCATTCGCTCATAGTAAAAGGAACCCAGAGTGTTTAAAAAGATCTTGGTCATTTCCTTTTCTTCTAGAGACGGGCTAATCTGAGCCGCTATCTCTCTCCACCTTTGTGCGTACTCCTTAAAGGTCTCTTTGTCCTTTTGGGCCATGGCCCGAAGTTGGTCCCGGTCCGGGGCCATGTCCAAATTGTATTTATACTGGTGGACAAACGCCTCTCCCAAGTCGTTGAAGGTTTGGATTTTGGTACTATCCAAACCCATGTACCACTTTAAAACGGCATCGGTTAAACTTGAAGGTGAGAAAAACACACACAAGAAAGGGGGGGGGGGGGGGGTTGAATTGTGTGACTCAAAAACTTGTTCCTTTTCTTTTCAAAAACTTAACACTAGTTCAGAACCAGGTTCTGAACTGTGATCAGAAGTATAAGCAGCGGATTTAACAAGATAAAAGAGAAGGAAAGAGAGACACACAGCAATTTATATTGGTTCCTTCTCAATGTGAGAAGTAGTCCAGTCCCCTTGTTTTCCAACAAGAGATTTCAACTATAATCAGCAGATTACAATCACTCAGACCACAAAGGAATGAGATTTTCAGTTGCTTAGACCACCAAGGAATAAGACTTCTAATGTCCAGACCACCAAGGAATGAACCAACCTTGCTTAGACCACCAAGGAATAAGACTCCCTGCACAGACCACCCAGGAATGTGACTAACACAGCTCAGACCACAAAGGAATGAGTTTACAAATGCTCAGTATACAGACTGAGACTTAGAGACCAAACTGGTTTACAAATAAATGCGTTTGGGATGAACACTTGATAAAATATCAGAGGTGTTCTCTTAATACAACACAGGTTAAGACTCTTAACCTTAAGAAATTCTAAGTTACAAAGACTATGAGAATTTCTAAGAGTTTTGAACTTGACAGTTTTTACACAGAAAACAGAGTGCAGGTTCAGCAATGTAGTTTCAAGAGTCTTAGACTTTTTCTTCTTCAAATCTTCTTCCTTTTATAGATGAAAATATAGCTGTTGAAGATTTGCTTGAATTAAGGAATTAGCCGTTGCAAGTTGAGCTAGGTTACTGCAAATGTGTGCTGCACTTTTTCAAACAAAACAGAGCAGCTGCCATTTTTTGAAATGGCCTACCTTAAAAGCTGGAGAATGTTTGAGTCAGGGAGACAACCGTTCCATTGAGTTGTTCTGACACATTCAGGCATTAAATGCGCACAGTACTGGTCACTTTCCATGCCACATCAGCTTCAGAAGCTTCTCTGTGAACAGTGCATCAGAAGCTGAAGTATCAGAAGCTGCCTTGTACGGATCAGAAGCTGCCTCAGATGTTGACTTTGCGTTGACTTCTTCAGAAGCACCCAGACTTCAGAAGCTGGCTTCAGACTCAGAAGCTGCACTTCAGGAGTACCACTTCAGGATCTCTTCAGAAGCTTCTCAGTTCAGGAGCACTTCTTCAGGACCACTTCAGAAGCTCTTACTTCAAGAGCACTTCTTCAGGAGTACTTCTTCAGAAGCTCTTACTTCAGGAGCACTTCTTCAGGAGTACTTCTTCAGACCCAGTTCCCTTCTAGCTTTACAACCTTGCTTCTTAGCTTTCCTTCCTTGCTCTAAGCTTGTTCTTCCATAACCATTCTTAATAATTAATCATAAAGCACATGGTTCTGAAACACTTGAACAAAGCATTAGCAAATAAACCAATTTTCCATTTAACACTTTGTTATCATCAAAACCATAAAGAGAGATATGTTTACACATAGTGTTTCAACAATCTCCCCCTTGATTCAGATGAGAGTTGTTAAACACATTTTGTTCCAACAATCTCCCCCTTTTTGATGATGACAAACATAAGTATTAAATCAGAAAATTGTTGTTAACTTAATTAACAAGTTAACTACAGGGTGTGAGGTTTGTAAGCTCCCCCTGAGTCTGATCCAAGTTAATTAAGTTCAGTTAAAATCACAAATGTGAAAATTTCAGAATTGTTATTTAGTTTAATTAACAATCTGACTTCAGGAGAGGTTTGTAAGCTCCCCCTAGGTCTGACAGTCCTCAGGGTTAGGTTTGTAAGCTCCCCCTGATTCTTATCCATGTTAATTAAACTTAACTTAAAACAATATAGTGAAATTAACACTCAGAATTATAAATAACTTGCTGACTTCAGGTTCTGAGGTTTGAAAGCTCTCCCCCTAAGTCTGATAATCCACAGGATGAGTTTTGTAAGCTCCCTGAGTCTTATCCAAGTTATTTTAAATTCATCTTAACTCACTAAGAGTTATATATCTCACAGAAAAGTATCAGAGCCTAATTTCAAATACATAAGAGCATAAGTTTCAATTCAGAGGCTAAGAGTTAAAAAGCAGTTCTCATAAGTTAAAATTATTCAGAATTGTATCAGAGCTAGCTTAACAATTGTATCAGAGCTTAAATTCAATCAGATCATAACAATTGTATTAGAGCTTAACAAACTTAACTTCTGACAATTTTAACTTATTTCTGAGCTCAGGTGCTTTAATACTTGTTTTACTTTCTCCCCCTTTTGTCATCAACAAAAAGTTTGACTTTCTCCCCTCAACACAGAAAATTTCTCCTTCTTTTTCAAGAGAGTTTGAAAATATCTGTAGCAGAGCAGAAAAGGATTTTTGAAAGAGTTTGAAAGCATGTATCAAGGCATTTCAATCTCCCCCTTTTGAAGGAGTTCTGACACCAATTTTGAAAGTATTTCAAAAAGATTCAGAATTGGGGGGGTTGATACCAAAATTTGTGAGATTTTTATGCAATCATATGGATAAACAAGTAGCAAAGATAGTTATCAGAGCATACTTGATTTTTAATAAGTATATGACTTGCATGAAAAATAGAATGTTGTTCAGAAGCAAAAAAAATTTAGAGCTTCTGATCAGATCATTCTGTGTTCAGACATGGTTTGTTCAGTATCAGAGCAAAACAACCAAATTGAATTCAGTATCAGAGCAAACTATGCAAGAAGGTATCAGAGCAAATCTTCCAAGGAAGTATCAGAGCAAATCTGAGTTTAAAGAAAATAGTTCAGATCATAGACCAACTGATAGGTTATATCAGAGCTTGATACCAATTGAAGATTCTATCTCAGAGTCTGATACCAAAATACAGTTTTAAGACTGATGAACTTTATATCAGAACCTGATACCAAATGAAGGTTTATCTCAGAGTCTGATACCAGCTTAAAAAGTTTTAATTCAGAGTCTGATACCAAGTAAAGCATTTCTGAAGAGTGAACATAGTCTGATACACTTTGGGCATTTGAAAACATGTGTCTGTGCTAAACAGTTTGAAAGCAGACTGATTCCAACTGAAAATTGTTTGTTAAGCAATTTTAACATTTGAATATCAGAACAGAAAATCACATTTTTTAATTTGATGACTTTGGGAGGGATATAGTATAAACTTTCAAAGCTTTAATCATCATTGCCCATAGCTATACTTATCAGATTCTGACCCACATTAGATTTTTATCAGTTTCAGAAGTCAGAAAATCCAGGTTCTGATCCTTCAGACTCTGAAGTTTTTCAGGCTTAACTGTCTTCAGACTCTCAGAAGATGAGTGTCTGATCAGTCTTAGCTTATGATAAACTCAGAATCAAGGTGTTCATTCAGATCCAAGCACATTTTCAAGAGATAAAATGCATGTTCAGATTCTTTTTAATAAAATTGAATCTTTCTTCTGTTAGGGGTTTTGTGAATATATCAGCCCATTGATGATCAGTATCAATGAACTGAATATCTAGAACACCCTTCTGAACATAATCTCTTATAAAATGATGTTTTATTTCTATGTGCTTGGCTCTAGAATGCAGAATTGGATTTTTAGACAGACATATAGCAGCAGTATTATCACAATAAATAGGAATATTGTCTACATGAATCTGATAATCCTCTAATTGATGTTTCATCCAGAGCAGTTGTGTGCTACAACTTGCAGCTGAGATGTATTCTGCTTCTGCTGTGGACAAAGCAATGGTTGCTTGTCTCTTGCTGGCCCAGGATATCAGATTCTCACCAAGAAACTGACAGTTTCCACTGGTGGATTTTCTTTCAATCATGTCCCCAGCATAGTCAGCATCACAGAATCCAACTAGCTTATAATTTAGAGATTTCTTATACAGAAGTCCCAAATTAGTTGTTCCTTTCAGATACCTAAAGATCCTCTTGACAGCAGTCATATGAGATTCTCTAGGATTTGATTGGAATCTAGCACACAGACATACACTAAATAAAATATCTGGCCTAGAAGCAGTTAAGTATAGGAGAGAACCTATCATACCTCTGTACAGCTTCTGGTCTACTTTAGTGCCATTGTCCTCTTTGCTTAAGGTGCAGGTGGGATGCATTGGTGTGGTCATCAGCTTGCAATCATCAAGCTGGAACTTCTTCAGAAGCTCCTTAGTGTATTTTGACTGATGAACATAGACACCATCTTTGCATTGGTTGATTTGAATTCCCAAGAAGAATTTCAGCTCACCCATCATGCTCCTTTCAAATTCATCCTGCATTAACTTTGAAAATTCCTTGCAAAGGGAGGCATTAGTAGAACCAAATATGATATCATCAACATAGATTTGTACAATTAAAATTTCTTTCTTAACAGTTTTTCTAAAAAGTGTATTGTCAACTTGACCTCTTACAAAACCATTTTTAATTAAGAAGTTGCTTAGCCTTTCATACCAAGCTCTGGGAGCTTGTTTCAGACCATACAAAGACTTCTTAAGTTTAAAAACATGATTTGGATATTTAACATCTTCAAAACCAGGAGGTTGTTTTACATACACTTCTTCAGAAATTACACCATTTAAGAAAGCACTCTTAACATCCATTTGATATAAGATGATATCATGATTGACAACATAAGAAAGAAGTAACCTGATTGCTTCCAGTCTTGCTACTGGAGCAAAAGTTTCAGTGTAGTCTATTCCTTCTTGCTGGCTGTACCCTTGAGCTACTAATCTAGCCTTGTTTCTGATCACTTCTCCTTGTTCATTGAGCTTGTTCCTGAACACCCATTTTGTTCCAATGATGTTCTTATGATCAGGTCTTGCAACAAGATCCCAGACATCATTCCTTTGGAACTGGTTCAGCTCTTCTTGCATTGCTACAATCCAGCCATCATCAGCAAGTGCTTCATCAGTAGTTGTGGGCTCAATCATGGATAGCAGGCCAAGCATGGACTCATTCTGAGTGAATGCTGATCTTGTCTTGATTGGACTGCTCTTGTTCCCAATAATCAGTTCCTCAGGATGTGAAGACTTGTACTTGAATGAGGTTCTGGTTGGATTAGCTTCTGAAGAGCCATCAGGGATGTGTTCAGAACCATGCTGGTCTTGATTGGCTTCAGGAGTAGCATCATTCTCAGAGAGTTTCTCAGAGTCTTCATTATTTTCAGCTTCTGAACCTTCATCAGAACCTGAACTGGGTTCAGCTTCTGAGGGTTCTTCTGAGATTCTGACATCTGCAAAACTCTCAACCAGCTCTGGTATTTCACTACCAGGCTTCTTATCATCAAACCTAATGTGTATAGCTTCTTCAACCACATGTGTTTCAGAATTATACACCCTGTATGCCTTAGATCTCTCTGAGTATCCTAAGAAGGTACCCTTTTGAGCCTTGGCATCAAATTTCTTTAGGTAGACTTTATTGTTTAGTATGTAACATGTACAACCAAACTGATGAAAATAAGAAATACTTGGTTTTCTTCCTTTAAACAATTCATATGATGTTTTATTCAGAATGGGTCTGATATAGATCCTGTTCTGAATATAACATGTTGTGTTTACAGCTTCTGCCCAAAAGTACTTAGCAATTTTAGATTCATGGATCATGGTTCTGGCCATTTCTTGTAAAGACCTGTTCTTTCTCTCTACAACTCCATTTTGCTGTGGAGTTCTAGGAGATGAGAACTCATGGAGAATTCCATGGTCTTCACAAAAGTTTTCAAAAGGTTCATTTTCAAATTCCCCACCATGATCACTTCTGATTTTCAAAATTTTCAAATCAGTTTCAGTTTGTACTTGTTTGCAGAATTTGAAAAACACATCATATGTTTCATTCTTAGTTCTGAGGAATTTAACCCAAGTCCACCTACTATAATCATCAACAATTACAAGTCCATACTTCTTCCCATTGATTGAAGCTGTTCCAACAGGACCAAACAAATCAATGTGAAGGAGTTCTAGAGGTTTAGAGGTGGAAACAATGTTCTTTGATTTAAAAGAGGTTTTAGAAAATTTTCCAATTTGGCATGCTGAACACAGAGCATCTGAGTGATAATCAATGCTGGGTAAGCCTCTGACCAGCTGTAACTTGCTAAGCTTAGAGATGAGTCTCCAGTTAGCATGTCCCAGCCTTTTGTGCCAGACCCATTTCTCATCACTCACAGACAGAAGGCAAACTACCTTATGCTGGACCAATTCAGAAAAATTAATTTTGTAAACATTGTTTTTCCTGCTGCCTCTGAACACTTCAGACTTATTTTCATTGTTGATTACAGTGCAAGTGTTCTTATTAAACAGGACTTCATAATTACTATCACATAATTGACTTATGCTAAGTAAATTATGTCTAAGTCCATCTACCAGCCAAACATTATCAATGTACAGGGAAGAATTACCTATCTTACCAGTACCAATGATCTTTCCTTTCTGACTTCCTCCAAACCCCACAGTTCCTCCCTCTTTCAGAGTTAGGGTTTGGAACATAGACTTGTCCCCTGTCATATGATGCAAGCATCCACTGTCCAGGTACCAGGACCTTTCCTTTCCTTTGGATGTTAAGCATATCTGCAATTGAAATTATTTCAGACTTAGGTACCCAGATTTTCATGGGTCCTTTGGGGTTAGTCCTGAAAGGTTTTGGCTTCTTGTGTCTGAAGTTATGATATTCAGACTTGTTCTGATACTTTGGATATGAATCCTTGTATTTTGAATAAGTCTGAGTTTTAGAACCTGAGTACTTCAGAACCTGAGTTCTCAAAGTTTAGACTCAGATTTCTTCAGAACCTGGGACTTGAGAGTCTTTGGTTCTGAATCCTTTAGAGTTTGAACCATTGAGCACTTTGGTTCTGATCTCTTTAGAATTCTTACTTTGTTTACTTCAGGCACAAGGCAAGCTTCAGTTTTGCCTTTCTTAAAACAGTTAGGAGCAGAAAACTGATTGGTATGCTTTTGCTTGCTTTGTTTAACATTCTGAGATTTTGTAATAACTGGTTTAATGAATTTTGAAGTGTTAATAAATCCAGTCTTTGAAAAATTTGAATCAGATTTATTCAGATTCTGGGACTTACTAGATCCAGGTTCTGAACACTTCAGATTCTGAACATTTTTAGGTTCAGAGTCTGATTTTCTCCTACCCTTAGACTTAGGACCTTTTAGTTTAGATTTAGGCAAGTTTTTTACATTTGCCTTTATCTTAGCCTTAGGTTCAGAAGCTTCAGAGTCTGAGCTGTTCAGAACTTTAGACTTAGTCTCAGATTCTGATACTTTCAACTTCTCAGAGTTATCAGAAGCAGGCACAAAGCATATACCATTGCCTTTTAAAATATCTTCAGAACATGAAGGTGAGTTTAATTCATGTTAAGGTTTAAATGAATCATAGCCAATGCCTTCACCTTTGTTTCTGATCATATTATACATCATAGAGGCAATTTTAGTTCTATTGGATCCAGTTAACATGAAATCCGGAATAGCTACTTCCTGTTCATTAGGAACCTCTTCAGATTTCTTATGAGCCTCTTTTCTGAGTTCTTCAACTTCTTCATCATATTCAAAAATTTGATTCTGAAGTTTAAGATTTTCCTCAGACAGCAAGTTAGTTTGATTTTTCAAAGATTTAATTTCTTTTAACTTGCTTTTAAGATGACTCATAAGATCATTAACTGTTTCAATCAATTCAGATCTAGAGAGTTCAGAATATACCTCATCTTCTTCATCAGAATCTGAGCATGATTCTGCATCAGAAGATGCAGTTGCCATCAGGGCCAGGTTTGCTTCTTCCTCATCAGATTCTGACTCATTGTCCAGATCATCCCATGTTGCCATGAGACTCTTTTTAAGCTTGTTTCTGAACCTGCTGGACTTCTTTGTTTTTTCCTTTGATTTGTCCTTCTGAAGATCAGGACATTCAGGAATGAAGTGGCCAGATTTCTTGCAGTTGTAGCATTCCTTTTGGTTTTCCCTCTTTGAACCAGATCCTCTAAAGTTACTGCTTCTGTTAGAGAATTTTTTCTTTCTATTCATTAGATACTGAAGTCTTTTAGAAAGCATTGCAAGCTCATCAGCATCTGAATCTTCATCAGAATTTCCCTCAGAAAATTCTTCTTCAGATTCAATAGCTTTCAAAACTTTAGCAGGCTTTCTCTTAGACTTCAGAGCTAATGTTTTTGGTTCTCTAACAGACTCATCCTCATTGAGTCCCAGTTCATGCACTTTGAGGGAGCTTATAAGATCCTCAATACTTAAAGTATTCAGATCCTTAGCTTCCTCAATAGCAGTCACCTTAGGTCTCCATTTGGATGGCAGACTTCTTAAGAGTTTATTCACATGGTCAGCTGTGGTATAACTCTTCTTCAGAATCTGAAGTCCAGAAACCAGAGTCTGAAATCTTGAGAACATAGTCTCAATATTTTCATCCTCTTTCATTCTGAACAGTTCATATTGTTGAACAAGAATATTTGCCTTAGCTTCTCTAACCTTCTTATTACCTTCATAGTTAGAGCAGAGGGATGTGAATATTGCTTTGGCTGTTGACTTGTCACTCAGCTTCTGATACTCAGTGTGAGGTAATGAATCCACAATGATTCCTCTCACATGGTGATGCTTCCTATAGATCTTTCTTTGTGCATCACTTAAAGCTCTTCTGTTGACAGCAACACCTTCTTCATCAACTGGAATGGTGATTCCATCTTCAATAATATCCCATAGTGAATCATCAATCCCAATAATGTGACTATACATTTTACTCTTCCACCAAGAGAATTTTTCTGGGTCACCAGTAAACATAGGAGGTTTATTGTGTGACCTAGACTTCTTTTCTTCAGTACTATAGTCATAAGATACAGATCTTTGATTTCTGGGAGAGGGTGGAGGTGAACCACTAGTTGAAGTCATGTTTTTCTCAGGATCAAAACTGACACACTGTTAAGTGTTAATATCTGAACCGGAGCTCTGATACCAACTGAAGGTGAGAAAAACACACACAAGAAAGGGGGGGTTGAATTGTGTGACTCAAAAACTTGTTCCTTTTCTTTTCAAAAACTTAACACTAGTTCAGAACCAGGTTCTGAACTGTGATCAGAAGTATAAGCAGCGGATTTAACAAGATAAAAGAGAAGGGAAGAGAAACACACAGCAATTTATACTGGTTCCTTCTCAATGTGAGAAGTAGTCCAGTCCCCTTGTTTTCCAACAAGAGATTTCAACTATAATCAGCAGATTACAATCACTCAGACCACAAAGGAATGAGATTTTCAGTTGCTTAGACCACCAAGGAATAAGACTTCTAATGTCCAGACCACCAAGGAATGAACCAACCTTGCTTAGACCACCAAGGAATAAGACTTCCTGCACAGACCACCCAGGAATGTGACTAACACAGCTCAGACCACAAAGGAATGAGTTTACAAATGCTCAGTATACAGACTGAGACTTAGAGACCAAACTGGTTTACAAATAAATGCGTTTGGGATGAACACTTGATAAAATATCAGAGGTGTTCTCTTAATACAACACAGGTTAAGACTCTTAACCTTAAGAAATTCTAAGTTACAAAGACTATGAGAATTTCTAAGAGTTTTGAACTTGACAGTTTTTACACAGAAAACAGAGTGCAGGTTCAGCAATGTAGTTTCAAGAGTCTTAGACTTTTTCTTCTTCAAATCTTCTTCCTTTTATAGATGAAAATATAGCTGTTGAAGATTTGCTTGAATTAAGGAATTAGCCGTTGCAAGTTGAGCTAGGTTACTGCAAATGTGTGCTGCACTTTTTCAAACAAAACAGAGCAGCTGCCATTTTTTGAAATGGCCTACCTTAAAAGCTGGAGAATGTTTGAGTCAGGGAGACAACTGTTCCATTGAGTTGTTCTGACACATTCAGGCATTAAATGCGCACAGTACTGGTCACTTTCCATGCCACATCAGCTTCAGAAGCTTCTCTGTGAACAGTGCATCAGAAGCTGAAGTATCAGAAGCTGCCTTGTACGGATCAGAAGCTGTCTCAGACGTTGACTTCTTCAGAAGCACCCAGACTTCAGAAGCTGGCTTCAGACTCAGAAGCTGCACTTCAGGAGTGCCACTTCAGGATCTCTTCAGAAGCTTCTCAGTTCAGGAGCACTTCTTCAGGACCACTTCAGAAGCTCTAACTTCAGGAGCACTTCTTCAGGAGTACTTCTTCAGACCCAGTTCCCTTCTAGCTTTGCAACCTTGCTTCTTAGCTTTCCTTCCTTGCTCTAAGCTTGTTCTTCCATAACCATTCTTAATAATTAATCATAAAGCACATGGTTCTGAAACACTTGAACAAAGCATTAGCAAATAAACCAATTTTCCATTTAACACTTTGTTATCATCAAAACCATAAAGAGAGATATGTTTACACATAGTGTTTCAACAATCTCCCCCTTGATTCAGATGAGAGTTGTTAAACACATTTTGTTCCAACAAAACTATCCTGGAAGTAATGGATGAGCAATTGATGGTTGTCGGTTTGAGTCGACATTTTCCTTGCATACATTACCAAGTGACTTTGTGGGCAAGTGTTCCCCTTATACTTTTCAAAATCCGGGACCTTAAATTTAGGAGGGATTTTGACGTTGGGTACGAGGCAGAGGTCATGGGCGTCTTTCCCGAATAAATCTTTCCCTCGGAGGGCTTTAATTTCCTTTTGCATCTCCTCAAATTTTTCTTGGAAATCAGCCATCCTATCTTGGGCACCTAAACTTTCGGCATGAAAGATAGGCCCGTGATCAAATGGAGTGGTATGAACCACTGGTGTAGAGAAGGCCGCAGTAGCCTGGGTGAAGGTAACCTCGGGTTGAGAGACCGGGGTCTCTTGAAGAGTAGTGGGGATAGGGATGAATTCTTCACCGAAGTCGAATGGCATGCCCCATGTACAACCGGGGGGTCTAGTGTAGTGCTGAGTTCCGGCATGTATGATTGGAGTTGAAGTAGAGGCTGATGCTTGAGCTTGAGAGCTAGAGGGAGGAGGAGGTGTTGGGATTTGTGCGGCCGCTAGTAACTTCACTAATTCCGCTAATTTTTCCATCTTCGTTCGCATAGATGTCAATTCTTCACGAAGCTCTTGATTCTCTTGTTCTAAATTTTCCATCCTTCTCTTTATGGTTGCTCGGGTATTGTAGGTGTGGGTTGCCTCGGGACGATGAGCCACTTTTGCTTACGGGAAGACACGTAGTGTTGCGGAGAAAATGCGAACACTGAAGACTCAATTCGGATTATAAGGAGTCCTGAGGATAAGAAAAGGGAAATGAGTTTTGGACTCGAAGATGGACGCATGCATGATAATGAATGATGTATGTAAATGCATGAAAAAAAAAATTGTTTTGCTTTATAAGGAATTTAAAAGTGTGCAATTAATATTAGCAATTATTTTTGGAGGCCATATTCTTTTTGCTAATATTGGTTGCTCTTTTTAATTTCCTATAAAGCAAAGTGGTATGCGAAAATTATTTTCCATGAATATAAATGTATGATATGCATGGGTGTGATATGTATGTTCAAAATTTCCCCCATCCTCACGTGTAGGCTCTAAAGGTGAGATTTCCTAAGAAGAGGTCCCTAGAGTCATAGATCTCACATGGAATTAAGGTTGTCGACGGACATACGTCACGTGACTTCAATTCATTCCACGTGAAAATCTCCTCTAAGCGGGGTTTGGCATCCTACCTCACGGACATACGTCAACGCGGGCTTCCGCTCACAACCACCATTCTAACTTAGTTTTCTCTCGAGCTCGGGTAGAGAGCCTCACACGTCCGGCATTAACCCGAACAATGTGGAGTAACATCGCTCAAGTAACCCCACAATTGACATATATAAATATGAAGCAAAAGGATATATGTAAATGTAGAGCAAAAGAATAAAAACAAATAATGATAAGAAGATATAAACACGTAAGCAAAATGAAACAAATCAGCCTAAAAGCCGACTGAGATAGGCTTGACTCGTCATGCATAAACAAAGTGTTTTATGCGACGTCCCCAGCGGAGTCGCCATTTTTGTCGCGTCGAATTTCGGATATCAAGCTATTGGGAAGCGTTGAATCGCTAATTTTAAATCACGACTGAACTTTTAATTTTTCGGGGAGAAAAGGAAAAAAGTTCGAAATTACCTTGAAAAAAGAGATTTTAGGTTCGAGAGTCGATTATGCAAGGGGAAGGTATTAGCACCCCTCACATCCGTTGTACTCAACGGGAACCTCTTAGCCAGCTTAGGCTTAAAATGTTTCAAAGTTTTGCTTGCGTGTCTGAACATATAAAGGAAAATATAATATAAAGGGAAAAAAGAGATAAAAACAAACGAAAGGGGAAAAAAAGAAAGTTTTTATTAATGGGCTTGACAAGATGTCGATCCTGCTCCTACGTATCTCCCGGTAGTCGGAGAATTCAAAGCGTACATAGTTCTTTGGTAGAAAAAGTTTATATGTTGGTTCGTTTTAATTAAAAAAATTTGACGACGCACAGAGGCGTAAAATGTTTAAATGATAAGGACAAACGCGCGGAGGCGATAAACTCGCGCAAGGCATAAATGTTTTAAAATATAAAGACAGACGCACAGAGGCGTAAAAAGTTTAAAGATAAAAGACAAACGCACGGAAGCGTAAAACTTGAAAGTAAAGACAAACGCACGGAGGCGTAAAAAGTTTGAAAGTAAAGACAAACGCACGGAGGCGTAAAAAGTTTGAAAGTAAAGACAAACGCACGGAGGCATAAAAAGTTTGAAAGGTTCGAATTGACCACGGGGGCCAAGAAAAGGGGTAAAAATGGCCACGAGGGACCAAGGGAGGGTTGAGCGTGCTAGACGCGTCAAAGGTGGAATGACGATTGCCCGAACGACGAGACATACGTCACGCATTCGTGCAACCGAGGTTTGGGGAGACATACGTCAAGCCATTCCCGTTTCATTCAAGTTGGTTTCGTTGAAACTCGGAGAAGATCTCGAAGGGAACCAAAGCACTTGATTAGGAAACTTAAAGAAAAGAAAACACGAACAAATTTGTTGTTCGAGTTTATTAAAAATCATGAACATTACTTGTTGCCTAAGTTATTGAAACTCAAGAACAAGCGTAGTTCAAGTTTGAAAGATGAATAAATCATGGAAACATGCATAAATTTGGAAAGTTCACAAGTTCGGCTCAATTCGAGCTTGGTTTAAAAAAAGAGTGAGCAAGCTCGGCTTAAGTTCACGTTTGGATTGAAAATCATGAACAATATTATTGTTCAAGTTTGGTTTTGAAAATAAACGAACTTAGCTTACTGCTCAAGTTTGGTTTTGAAAATTGAAGAACATAACTTGTTGTGCAAGTTACTCAAAATTTATCGCACGAACTTGTAAAATCTCCAAAGTTGTGCATGACTCTTGATGTGTTTTGAACAAAAATGTATTTTAACACTCTTTAGGTTCTGAATCAAGGGCTGGAACCCCAAAAATTTGGCATTTGGATGCCTGATTCATGTTCTGAATTTCACATACTTCGCAGAGCAACCAGAACTTGGCTCTGCGAAGTCAGGTTCTGATGTGGTCGCACTGCGAACATACTTTGCGAAGTATGCGAAATTTTGAACTCAGAAGCTGTTTCTGAACAGAAGTTCAGAAAAGAACTCCTGGCAATGCTTGTGCAAGAGGCTGGAAGTGGCTTGCTTGATTGGTTAGAGGTTGTGGACAATGAACTCTAACTTGCTTTTGGTTCACTTTCAATGCTGCAATGTGAGGGATTTTTGTATGAATTTCGTGTGTATTGTGGCTGTTTTTCTGGTGTGTCAATGTGTGAATTCAGTGTGTAATGTTTCAATTGTATATGGTATGTAATCCTTGTGCCATGCCATTCCTTTTATAGGCAAAAATGCAATCCAATGCAATGATGGCAAATCTCTAGATCCTAGCTGGTTTGTGGGCTAACTCCAGGCTAAATGGCTTTGCATTAAATGCTAAAGGATAGAAGTTACTTGCCTTGTGCCAAGGGTCAAGACCTTGCCTGATTTCAGCCACAAAATCCAGCTGATTCTAGAAGGTAATGATGGAAAAAACTGAAAAACAGGGCAGCTTGAAATTGTGTGATTCTTGGGATCAATCCTTGCAATCTTGGAAGGCCAAGCAATGAAAACGTGTACTGCCATGTACAGGGAGATTGGGGGAAGCAAAATGAGCATGTGGTCTGGTGTGTGGGAGGAGAAATCCAGCTCAAAACAGGGCAGCACAAACAGCTTTTTGCAAGCAAAAACCACTTGAGTTTGACTAGTTTTGGTGGAGAAATAAGGAAGGAAAGGGATCAAGTAGCTGGCTGGCAAGCTCAGGTTGGAGGATAGGTCAATTGGGGGGGACAAGAGCTGACCAAGGGCAGCCAATTTGATTGAGCACATGTTAGGTTGGATGAAAATCCTTCTTACCTTTTACCTTTAATGTCACACATTAACTCTTGCTTTGCGGCATCATTTCAGCCACAAATAGCAATAACAAAGATAATAATACTAATAATAACAACTGCAAATGAAAACAAAACAGATAAATCAATAAATAAAATTTTGCAGAAAAATCGCAGAGGTCACAGTGCGAAGGTCACTTCGCACTGCGAACTCCCCTTTTTTTTGAATTTTTGTATTTTCTTAAAATAAAACAAAATAAAAATAAGAATAAAATAATAATAAAAATGAATATAAATAAGGATAATGGCAAGTGTAATAATGAAAGTGTAATGTAAAAGTAAAGATGGCAATAATAATAAAGATAATAATAAAAATGAAAAAGTTAATAATATTAGTAATTAATAAAAAATAATGATAATAATAATAATAATAAAATATTGATAAAAGGATAATAATACAAAAGTAAAGGTATTAACGAGGATAATGACAATGTTAATAAAGGTGGTAATGCTTATGTAAATAAAATGTAAATAAAGTCCAATAACAAAAATGAAATAATAAAAAGTAATAAAATGATGAAATAATAAAAGATAAAATAAAGAAAAATATGAGTCAAAAAATGGGGTATGACAGGTCGGCACCATCAGAGCAGACCAGAAGATTGCCCGAGAATGTTATCACAATAGCTTGAAGCTGCAGAGAGAAAGGAAAGGAACCAGCAACCCAAAAGCACACCAGTTGAACATTGTTAGCATAGATGCAGAAGAAGAGTTTCAACAAGAGCGCACATAATTAGCTGAAGGTCCAAAAGAAAGTTTGATGGATGAAGAGTTGAGCGTAATAGAGCCGCTAAAGAATCTGAATCTTACCGCTCGTTAGCCGACAGATATGCTTAGCGTCTACCCCGCCGAAGTGTATCGTCACCTTGCTCTGTATCAAGGTCAGCAGACAGATATGCTCAAGCCATTCAACACGCCAGCCCGGCGTACCAGAAATTTCACAAAGAAAGCTAGCAGGACAGGCCTACCAAAGGAAACAAACATGATTCTGGGATTTCACAAACCTAAGTACGTCTATGATTCAGCTACCAAGTAGGGAAAAGCCCGCCACAGCAATTCAAACGCGAGCTAGAAGGCCTACGGAACCATCTTAATTGTTACTTCGTCTTTTACTTTATGTCTAGTGGTACTTCTGTATATCCTAAATGAAAAGAAGCATGAAGCACTCTTTTCCCATATATATATATATATATATATATATATATATATATATATATATATATATATATATATATATATATATATATATATATATATATCACTTGTTTTATATCACTCACATTACCTGTAACAGATTAACAACGCCAAGATCTTAAAGGAGATCGCCATCTGACTCGTTAAAACCAACGAGGGTTGCCACCTAATTCCTTAACCCCAACGAGGGCTCTAAGACGACGTGAGCTTAAAATGAGATCGCCACCTAATTCCTTAACCCCAATGAGGGCTCTAAGACGTCGTGAGCTGAAAATGAGATCGCCACCTAATTCCTTAACCCCAATAAGGGCTCTAAGACGTCGTGAGCTGAAAATGAGATCGCCACCTAATTCCTTAACCCCAACGAGGGCTCTAAGACGTCGTGAGCTTAAAATGAGATCGCCACCTAATTCCTTAACCCCAATGAGGGCTCTAAGACGTCGTGAGCCGAAAATGAGATCGCCACCTAATTCCTTAACCCCAATGAGGGCTCTAAGACGTCGTGAGCCGAAAATGAGATCGCCAATTAATCCTTAACCCCAATGAGGGCTCTAAGACGTCGTGAGCCAAAAATAAGATCGCCAATTAATTCCTTAACCCCAGTGAGGGCTCTCAGACGTCGCGAAAATAGGACGGTCCACACAAGAATAACGTGGCAAATAAAACAAATCCGACAATTTTTAACAAAGTTACGAAACAAACACGAGTAATAATCATCGCCCAAGAGGTGCCTTCTAAGATAAGGAAATTCGAAGCTAAAAGGAACAGACGAACAACTTAAGGAAAACGATGCATCATTACAAATTCAAAGAAGAGTATTGAGTTCAAAATAAAATTAAAAATTACAACAAGTGAAATTATGGTTCGTCCACTAGGGCGCCATCTACAATAACCATAAAAGAATCAAGGGCTGAAAGATCGACGCTAGGGTGCAAAAGGGCGACTTGAGCTTTAGCCCGTTCAAAGCCAGCATCGAAAGTCAGAGCCAACTCGCCCTTCGCCTCGGAAACCTCAGTCTTAAGCTGATCTTCCCTTTCCACCCCAGCCGCGACATCATTTTGAAGCTTCGCGATAACCCCATCCTTCCCAGCAAGATCCAATGCATGACCAATTTTCAGATCGGAGATGCGCTTATCACACTCAAGTTTCACCGCCTCTCTGGCTTCCTTCACTTCTCTCTCCCTGGCATCCTTAGCCTCCTTCAACTCTTTTTCCAGTGCCCTCACCGTGGCCTGAAGGGCCTCTTCATTCTGCACCAGTTATTCATGTTTTCGGTCTATCGCGTCCAAGATCATTATGGACCGTAAGCAATGAACCCCCACATCTCTCGTCATAAAGGGAACAACGCCCTGATTCCCAGCCTCCACGTCCTCTGGATTAAAGACCAACCTCTCTTTGGTATAGGCGCCGTAGTTAAAATCCTTATTCCAGAAGGATTGCACCGATCCACTGGTCCTGGCGGCAATAGTCGAGGAAAGGGCGGGCATTTTCTTACTCTTTTTCTCAGCCACCGCCTTCCCTTTATCATCTTTCCCGGATGACGCCTTGTCCGGCACGGCCGCAGCGATGAAATTATACTGAGTCTCAGGCGGTTGATTAGCCTTCCTTTTAGGCTTGCGTGTGATGCGCCAAGTAGGGTCACTAGCTGCTAACCCCTCAGCAGCTTTCTTTGCCTTCATTTCCTTGAGATATTTCTTCCGTTCAGCCGCAGTCATGGGCGCCATGGACTCTACAAAAACGAAAACGAAAAGGTTACGAGGACAAGAAAATAGGAAAGAACAGTCTATGCACAAATAAATAAAATCAACTCACGTAAGTACTCGTCTAAGCTATTCGCATCCCCTTCCTTATTCAACAGCTCCCGAATATTCATAGGAAGCATATTGTCCAAAAAACAGATGACGCCTTGGTCATACGCGTCCAACTTCTCATAGTCAAATCCCATGATCGACGCTGGAGAATTCGTCCAGCATACGGGAAACTTCAGCTTACCATCAACCCGCACAGCAGCTGCTTCACAATCCTTTCTTCCCCGGGTCCTGAGGAACGTCTGCCTCCAATTCTTATAATGAGAGGCGTAGGGCGGGAACAACCTCTTGCCAGGATGCGCACTGACAGACACCCAAGACAACTTATCTACCCCCTTCGTGCCATAAAATGTGAAGAAGGACCCAACCGAGGGCTGGAAACCTAGCCCCTCGCATAAAATCTCAAAAGCGCGTATAAACGCCCAACTGTTTGGCTGCAGCTGAGACGGCGCCACATTCAAACAATTGAGGACGTCGACCTCAAAGGGCGTGAAGGGATACTTCACACCCAGATCTTCAAAAACAGTTGTATACATGTGAAACATCTCATTCTTCACCCCCTTCGGCCTTTGTAAGCACACCTTCTCACCGGGGCGACAATGTTCCAAGACCACGTCCTCTTCAAATTCCATAGAGGACACGTTCAGCTTACTCCGAAAGAACGCCACTCGTTGGGGATCCATGTACACGGACTCTGAACGAAGCACTTCATCGGCAAAGCTCTCCTGCTCTAATCCACTAGAAGACGCCATGTAACAAATTCCTCTCCTACAAAAGGGATCTGGGCGGACGGAATGAATAACACAGTCAGATGAATTCCCACTACTACTCCCTCCTTCACCCTCGTATGAATCGCTTAAAAACTCTTCTAAAAGGGAGTGTCTGTAGTAGGCTTTCTCGAACACCACCCAATCAGTGGTTCCATCTGACCGCTTTGCATGCCTAACACTTTCCCTCCACAACCTACACCTCTCCTCTGAGTTTGCTAGGGATAACTCCGTACCCGCCCCATCGCACTCCCTAATTACCACCATACTACTGATTCAACCTATAAAGAACAAGATCGAATAGGATTACCTGGATTTAAATGACAACGAAGGATTGAGAACGAAAGCAAGCTACGAACGATCCGCAAACGGTAGGCGCAGCGATCTCCAAAGACGGTAACAGTTTGAACGACGAAAAGGGAGAGAAAACGGAGGTAAGGGAAGTGAAAAGGGTAAAGGAAATCTGAAAGTGGAGGAAAAGTAGATCCGTATCAGTTTAAAGTACAAACGCCTGGGAAAACCCGCAGTTGACGTCAATTAAATTGGCACGATTTCCAAGAACCGTTGTGATGTGTACACGTCAGCGAGAGTGAACGGTCACCTCATTGCAATTGTCAGATCCCGCTGGGGCGTGTCCTCAACCTGAACCTCAAAAACAATCACGCCCATGGTGGGATAATTCTGGCGCGGCGACCTATCCTACTCAACCTTACAACATAGTTTAAATCACTTTGCCTCGTCCCAAAGCTCGTGCTTGTTAGGCTATGAATACTCTCGTTGGGCTAGAACCCAATAAGGCCCCAAAAACAGAAACATGGAGCTAGTACCCATGTGGGGCTAGGACCCATGTTGGGCTAGGACCCAAGTTGGGCTAACACCCATGTTGGACTAACACCCATGTTGGGCTAGCACCCATGTTGGGCTAGCACCCATGATCGGGCTAGCACCCATATTGGGCTAGTACTCATGAAAATTTTTCACATAGCTTCATAATCAGTAAAGTCTCACTTGCTGGGCAATAAGTCATAAACAAATTCCCCCGTTAACAGTTTAATCACTTCGCCTTGTCCCAAGACTCGTTCTTGTTGGGCTGTGGACTATTGATCTTACCATTTAGGCCTTGTGGCCCCAAAGACAAGGGTTTTAACCCTTAGAATAAGGCTAGGCGCCCTCCAGAAGGGCGTAAGGCCCACCTGACAATCATAAATAACCTTAGGTGACCTTCCTAAAGGATACCCTCTGGGGGCGCCCTTAGCAGCCTACGAGGGCGCCCTAGTCATGGTTTTGGCCCTTTACGATTTGGGCCCAAAACCATGACCAGATAGGCCCAAGTTAGGGCTACAAATAGTAACCTTGGGATCATTCCCAAGGCATGACCAAAACAGACTCTGAAAACCCTAGTTTTCGTATATTGTACTCACAGCCAGTACACACACCTTTATTGCTTCTGAATCTTTTTACTTGCTTCTAAAACAATTATTGATTCTGAAAGTTTGTGCTTCCGATACAATACTTGCTCTGATATAATTTATGCTTCTGGTATGTTTTTATTGCTTCATGTTTTATCCATATCGTGTCTTACTCTTATTTATAATTTTTGTTGATCACAAAGTTGGAACAAAATGAGTTTTAAACAATGCCTCTTGAGTTTTGATGATAAAAAGGTATTAAAAAATCAATTGGATATGCTGATATTTGTTCAAGTGTGTGAACCATAGACAAAAATTTATAATGTCTTAATCATGTATTGGATCTGAAAGAACAAATGTGGAGCAAATAAATTTTCAAGAGAAGCTTAGTTTCAAGTCAGAATCTGGAAGCCAGACTCAGGAAAGCTGAAGACCATTAGTGTTGAAGCCTCTGCAAGTTCAAGCAATGGAAGTTCTAAAGGTTTAGAAAGTCAATGGATGTCATTGTCAATGAAGGACAACTGTACGACCGTGTCACCAATATTCCCTTGTGCATTTGTACGATGTTGCAGCTGTGTCTCCTTGGAAAAGAACGATTAATTCCTTATCAAGGAAAGGATTTGAATTCATTCCTTCATAGGACATTAACCAAATCAAGCAACAAATCAATGATGATTGATCAAGCTTCTCTAACGACTCAAATGATGTGTTGGCACTCTTCAAACGTCTCTTTTCAAACCGCTATATAAAGGATTGAAGACTTAAAGAAATAACAAGACTCTGCAATATTTTTTAAAAGTGTTATTACTCTGTCAAATTGAAATACGCATCAAACACTTAGAATTTCTTATTAACTCTTACATCTTAGAAATTCTTCAGTCTTAGAGTCTGAACTGTGTTGTATTTTGTGAACACCTTTGATTGTATATCAAGTGTTCAATCTAAACATTTTTTTTGTATTCTTTGTATGTAAGAAGTATCTTGCTTGTGTGCTTGAGCAATTATAACCTTGTGTGATTATAGTTAAAATCTCTTGTAAGTGACAAGGGGACTGGACTACTTCCAGATTATGGAAGGAACCTTGATAATTGCTTTGTGTATTTCTCTCTATCTCTTTATATCCGTTGCAATTGACTCTGAACATTGTTTCAGATTTTGAACTCTATCAGAAGCTGAACATTGGACTTAGTTAAAAAGAAGAAAAAGCTAACACAATTCAACCCCCCCCCCCCCTTCTTGTGTTTTTCTCACCTTCATTCTTAGGAACAGAATTTTTTGAGCAGGTAAAATTTGAAAATAAAAGTCTTTGAGGAAAAGGAGTTTCTTTAGAGTACTTTTGTTAACGTGTTTACCAGTGTTTTTGGTAAACAAAATGCTAGTTTTAAAATATTGCTTGTAGGATCAAACTAGAAATCCTAAGTCATGTTGTGCAATGTTTTTCTAGAAAAGGTTTGCATGTTCATCATGTTCTTAAAATGAAAACATGAAGGAGATGAAGATCAAAGTTTAATTCGACAAAATTAAACATGTTTTAAGAACATTAAAAGAGAACTTAAACTTTAAATATAATAGTAAGTAAGCTTAAAAGAAGTAAATTTGCATTGCATTTAATAAAAATGGTTCATCAAATCAATGTACATACATTCTTGTTACTCTTTTCTCTTTGTGACTTGGATAATTCGAGTGTAAGAATTCTGATAATGATTTGTGACTCCTATTTCCTATGAAAAACTTCTATATCTATACTATATATAAGAAAATAACATGTTTCAGCTCTTTTGGGCTGGCTTTTTTGTTATTCCAATTATACACTAAAATATATTTTCCTATAATAATGTTAAATTGTTGGTTTTATTAAAAAAGTTAAGAATTTGTATTATATTTGTTATATTATTGTTGTCAATACGAAAAGATAAATATGGTTTGTTGAGTTTGTTACATTTGAAAGTCACAAATATCTATACATATAATTTTAATCTATATCAAAAAAATTATATAAAATATTGTTTGTAATTTACACGCAAATTTCAATAAAATATCGTCGATAATATACACGCGTTAGTATATTGGACCTTTGACAGACTTAACTTGTTTCCACGTGTCTTGGACCTTCGAAGAATCTTAACCACCGCTAATATTCTGCAATCAAAAACCAGGTTACTACTCAACTATCACTCTGCACAAACAGATTAAGTTGCAAAAACTCCCCTCATTTACTTTATTTTATTTTAATTGTTTTTATTTTCCGTTTTAAATAAGTAACACGAGTTGCCTAGTTAAAACGAAAATTCCCGTGGATACGATACTCACTTGTTACTTTATTACTTGGTAACGATTTAGTACACTTGTCTAAATTATCCATCAAATGGTATATGGCCATGCATTTTATAGTAACGATGGTTGTCCATGAGAGATTACACCATTGTAGTCTGAAAGTGGAAAGGCTCTCTTAGAATCCAAAAGATAGGTCATTGTAGATTGATGAATAATGATGATAGGCACCACAATGGGTATGCCAACTCCAATTTGTGCCGAGACGTAATTAGGCATTAGAAACCATCAAGTGCATCATTCAGGACAATGATTCAACTAGAGATTTGTAGGAAAATTATTGATATGGATAACCCTCAATGGTGTTCTTTCCTCATTAAAGGTATTAAGATCTGGCTTCAGTTTAATCTCGAATATCACAAGGTGGGCAATTATAAATGGCATAGTCTAACTTTTTTTAGTGTCATGATCAATATGCTTTTTGGAAATCAAGGCTATCTTAGATAGCATGTCTTTATTTTCCTTTGTTTATAAAAAATAAAATAAAAATTAATTTATTTCTTCCAAACGTTTAGGTACCAATAGTTTTGTATCTTCATGTGAGTAAGGGTCAAGATTAAGAATATAAAAAGATTATTTTATTTTATTTTTTATTGTTTTTTGACTAGGAAAACATTTATTTTATTTTATATTATGCTAATATATGTTATTTTCTCTACTTATAAATTCTATTTTTCTCTTTGTTACTAATATATAGTACAATACCTTTATGAAAAAAATAAGTACAATACTTAACTATTTAAACTTTTTGGAAACTTAAAATCACTGTCATTTTTAAATGAAATGCATTGATTACTATTCTAAAAATTGAAATGCATATATATATATGCTGTGACAAGTCCATTGAAATGGAGCTATGCCAGAAATAAAAGCCGGAGAAAATCCAAGCCCAAAATCCGATGTATATATCACAGTGCCACAGTTGTTTTTATCATTTTCTTCAATAAAAAAAATTGATTAAGAAAGCAAAAAATTAAAATATACAAAGTAGGGAGCTATAAAACAAGAATAATACAGATAGGTTAATGAAGGAGGTATCTGTGACAGAAATCCTAAGATATGTCGTTTTCCAAGAGAGCATAGTTGTGTTGCATACACACAAATGTTTTGTGTCTTTTTGTGTTTATTTTATTTTAACAAATAATAACCATATGTTTAATAAACTGTGGTTGCATTAGAAGCTATGCCAAAACAACAAACAACAGATGGTTTCCACGTGATGCGGGCCTTTAAGAAGAGAGTACAAGAATGGGACTGTCATTGTCCTTACTTGTGGCGGCTGTGCCTTTCTTTGATCCAAAACCAAAACATTCAAATGTGTGACAATGAATGGGATTTTGTGTTTTTGTTATTTATTTCTACCAAATTGTTTCTTAGATACAAAATCTGTGATTTTTCATCTCTATACTTATTAATCCTTTCAAACTTGCCCTGCAATTACTAATCATTTGAGTTTTGGTTCTAATCTCATTTGATTACTTATATGACGTGGCGATGATGTGGAAGAATCTGACCTGGAAAGGACATGGATGACTCAACAAATTCCGTCCAAAATGACCATTTTGCCCTTAATGAAACTAGACAAGTGTGAAATGACCATTCTACCTCTTTCTTCAATCCTTATCTTCAACGCCAAATTTCTCCTTCACAAAAAATTCATCAAACTCAAAATTTTATCAAATTAATATTTTCCTTAATCCCTCTCTATTATTTTCAATACCAGACAATATTTAGCTCCACCACCAACACGAACGTTAACCACCAACGTTCCGCCTCACCACCAACACCCACAATCACACCACCACCACCTTACCTTTGACAACAACATTACATTCTTCCATGAATACCCAGAAGAACACATATCAAGCATCACTTAACATCATCAAATGCCAGAACGACAAACCCAACAACAACACAATCAGCAGAAGGAACAGAACAGTAGAAAGATTAGAAAAACTCAACACCATTAACAGCAATATCAATACCCTTTAAACACCCATATTTGAAACATGATCCTTGTCTCATAACACTCCTCATCACATCAATTCAAGAAGCTAAAGACAAAGTCTCTCAACTCGAATACATTTTCTACGCCCAACTCTACCCTCATTTTTAAAAACTTTGAGACGGCGTAATTTAGAGCGACATTGGAATCTCTGAGCAAGGCTTCAATGGTGGTGTTCTGAATCTGCATTAACGCTTACCTCTACTATGATGTCGAAGACGTTAACATCGTCGATTTTGAGAAATGTGAAGTTCTCAAATGTTTGCTCGCTGTCATCGTTGAAGGATTCTGATGTTTCCAATTTCTTCCCACAGGTCCAATCCACGCTTTTCGATTTGGTTCATCTTTGTTACGTTGAAAATTTTGCATTTGGATTGTGCAGTGTGGTTGATTTTGTTCTCGATTTTGTTGAATTGATTTTGTGTGGATTTTCTATCAACATGATATGACTAATTAAATCAAACATAATAAAAAGATCAAGGAGATATCTGATGAAATCAACAGGGTTTTGCATGTGGAATTTGCCATTGTTACCCCTCCTCTAAACATCAACAATTATCCAAGAAGATGAAGAGAGATTTGATGAAGAGAGATCATGATTTATAGTTGTCGGGATATTACAAATCATCATTTAACTCATACGAATTTCTCATAATAAAAATTTCATCAACAATATTCACAGCACAACGAAAAATAATCATCTAAAAAACAAGTCATCTCGGATCTCATCATAAAAATCTCGAAATAAATACATCATCATCAATAATCAACAAGTAAAATAATACAATCCCCAAAATTCCTAGATCAGAGCACCTAATCTAGACATTTGCAAAGCAACATAAATGGAGTAGGTGTAACGTCATCCTCAGTACAACCCACCAAGCAATCTACTCCTCAACCTGCAAGTCTACACCACGAGGGTGAGGCGACAACAAAGCCATTGAAGTGTAAGATATACGTTCAACAAAAAGGATTAATAAACGCATGTAAGTTTCAGGCAAAACATCAACAACATATAAGGATTCAACATAAATAGTCTAGTTATCAACACATGCATAATTCATTCATCATTATTAACAACTTAAATACATCAACATTCCAAAACATGATTCATAAATCATAGCATATTCTCATCAATGCATAATTACCAACTTAAATATACATCATCAACAATTAATCATTAATTCAATTATAAATCATCATCAACATAATTATGAGTCATTCGTAATTTCCACACCTCATCAATTAGTCATTTACCACATAAATGCACAAGTTCACACCAACACATTGCCACACACGACTCATGTGCATCTACATGCATGTGGTACCATAGTGATCTTAAATCACCCAACTATAAATTGTGATCTTAAATCACTCAACTATGAATCTTGATCTTAAATCAAGCAACTATAAATCTTGATATTAAATCAAGCAACTTTCGACTGACCATGAATGCATGGATGTTCACGTATGGACTTGACAATGCACACAACTATAAATCATGATCTTAAATCATGCAACTTTCACAACTATCATTTGTATTATCAAATCAATACATCCACACAAATCATGTCCTCACCACTTCATCATTTAATCACAACTATAATTCATTAAGCCACGACTATCATCATATGATTTCAATTCACCACATTCAACATCTTAAGTCATCATCACATCATTTTAATACATTCAACAAGTTTAATCATCGTCATTCACAACAACATGTTTACATTCTTCAACATTCACATAGTTAGCATTTCATGATTAAATCAAGCAAGTTACATTAATCCATCATTAATAAACTTTATAATCATGCTACAACATCATTCACACTTCCATAATTAATTATCATGATTACATACATTTCACGGCTCAATTAAAGATAAATCCCCAAGTTTAATTCACAATTTTCCAAGTTTCACAATCCACCAGTTTCGTCTCAAAAACAACCAATTATAATCATTTCATTGCAAGCACATCACTAAAGGAAAGTCCAGGGATGTCCGAAACACCCCCAAAGGACCAAAACGCGCAAAACAGCAGATATTGTTCCTGCTAAGCTCGCTCAGTGAGCCCCTGGTGTGGCTCAGCGAGCTCCCATTTTCTGGTCACTCAGAAAATGGGTTTTCCCTTACGGGAAGACCTCCAAACACCCCCAAAAATCTCATTTTTGCTCCCATTCATCCCAAAATCGTTATACAAACAGTACCCATGATCAATACACTTTAATTGAACAATTGTTACACAAAAAACATCAATTTAACATGGATTATAATGGTTTTTCAATTAAATTCAAACATCGTCTCAAAATTCATTTTCACCAACAACTTATTAAACAAACATATATAACAACAGCAACAACATTTCATCATATTCCACATAACCATAATCACTTATTCTAACCATCATAACAACAACAACTTAATCATTTTCGTCCAATTAAGCATTTCTCACCAAAACACAACAACAAAAACTTAAATCACAACTTATTTAACATAACTTCGTGGATTCTCAAACCAAACATATACCCATAAGCAAATTCAACTTAAACAGCCAAAATCACCATCAATTATCATGCTAATCATCAAAACCATCAAAATTCACCAAGTTATCAATTCACTACATCAAACCATGAATTTTGACATGAATAAAACATGAATTCACTCAGTTTTAACATACTTAAATCAACCATCAAAATAGAACACGAATTCCACATAATTAACAACAAACATCATGAAATTAAGCATAAGCTAAAACACGCAAACTACCCATTTGCTTATTAAAACCCAATTGGTGAAAATAATTTTCCCCTTACCCCAATTCTTCATAAAAATTGCTCCCTAGCTTTGATCTCTACCTTCTAGTGTTTTCCCCTCTTCCTTCTCTCCAAGTTTTTTCTTCTCTTCTATTCTCTATCTCTTGCCTCTTCCCAAATTTTTGTGAAATGTGGTTAACCTAATTCACCAACACTCACTACTACTCTTTATATAATATGGGTTAGGGTCACTCACACTAATGGACTTAGTCACATCAAATTCTCACGATTATTTTCTCTACACTTTTACTTCACTTAACCCCCCCCCCCCCCCCCCCCCCCCCCCCTCCCTCTCCCATTTTACTTATACACTACTATTCTCTAAAATTCAAATTTATAGTTCTAACATAATTACAAAAATGCCACTTATGCTAAAATAACTAAAATACCTTCAATCACTTAAAAATCCACTAACCTACCAATCACACATCAAATAAACAATTACAAAAATATAATAAATAATAATAATAATAGATAATTGTAATACTAAAAATCGGACTGTTGCGCAACCTCCCTTCAATTCATCCCTCAATATATATATATATATATATATATATATATATATATTATATATATATATACTCCCTCCATAACAAAATATAAACAAAATTCAACCATTTCAGTTGTAACTAATTATAAGCAAAATTGACTTTTTTTGTCATATTTAAGGATAATATACCTGAAATACCCTTACTTTAATTTTTTAAATGCACACACGTTTAACAACAACACCTTGAAAATATACTACTGTACACCACAATTAATGAGGACAAAATAGGTTATTTAACTTAAATTAAATAACACAAACCACATTCCTTAAAAAATGTGAATTGGTCAAATTTGCTTATAAAAAGTTATGGAGGGAGTATGTTGTTATTTTAATTATTTTGTTTTGTTGCAGAAATAGATTGAAAATAATATGTATTTTTTGTAACATGAACATCCCATAATATAAAATCTTAATGGGATGAATTGTTGAAATTTCAATTGTATGCAATCAAGTCCATCCAACGGCTGATGGAGAATATTGTAACAACTTTAAATAACACATTTACTTGAGAGTCCATTTTAAAATAGTTAGAAAGCTAAACAGGAGTGGGAGATATCATGGCGCTAACGACGCTCATTTAGACTCTTCAACAAATGGTATGAGAGTTATATTTGAGGTCGGTGGAAAAGTTGAACATGCATTTTAGTGTGGATCAAGCTAGTGATGTAGGTGACTCGTACTTTAGGGGAAGATTGTTAACATCGACTAGGAATATATGAAATATTTGATATATAACAAGTGTGACTCATATTCTTATTGTGTTAAAGTTTTTATTTGAACAAATAGTATATAAGAAGAATTAATGATTACAGGGTTGCAAGTCTTAGCTAAACTAGCGTTCAGACGAGCACGGTGTCCGTTTGTCTGCTCTTTTTATTGCACTAATGTGTATAAATTATGAATTATGAAATTTTGATTTTGATTAAAATGATTGGTGTAGATATTTTGAATTTTCATTTCGTCATAAACTTTACTATCTTTTATTAAAAAAATAACTATACTTATCTTTTTAAATGATACCAACAACATAACAAGTATAATATAAATTATTCTTCTCAAGTGACACCAACATTAATATAACATTTTTATAGGCATATTTATTTAAGATTGTCATTAAAAATGAATAAGCTCCCTAAAACCATGTATAACCATTATTTATATACTAGAGACTACTCTTCAAACTACAGAACTATTTATAACATTTATGTTTTAAACCTCGCTATTTCACTCTGCACTCAATTTAGTCATATTGTGCAACAAAATCTGGGAAATTGTTTTTTTTGCTTTTGAAATTGCACTCACGCATCCAAAATGACCTTCAAAATCTCCATCGGCAGTTCACCGCTGTTCGTTCCTTATCATTTAGTTTATTAGAGAACGACAGTTAACTGTTGTTAGGGTATTAAGATAATTTTGTCGTGCAGGAGAATAACTTTTAAAGCAAAATGAGCAATTTTCCAAAACGTGCATCTCCATAAAGAAAAAACTGCCACACTGCAACTCTTTTACGGCGCTCAATTTGAATTAAATATGTCTACATGATCAATTCCATGCATCCATCATTGTACCAGCGTATCTTTTGTGCTTTCCAAAGGAATTTTTTTGGCTATATGTAATAATTCATTTGGTCACGTTTATAAGTAAAAAACAATTTTTTAGGTTCATTCAATATATAATCTATCCGGTCTATATATAGGTCAGATACATTAGTTATTCAATGAATCTAAAAATCTGTTTTTTCTTTTAAATGTGACTACCAAAGAGAGTAACTCTTAAGACATATACCTCATCGAGCCTTTAAATTATATGTTTTTAACAAGTTAATTCTTTAAGTTTGTTTCTTTTGTAATATGTTTGTCCTTTAATTCATCGAATATTTTCACCAATACCCTCTTTTAATAAAAATCAGTTAAAAAGTGTTTATATTTCCGTTTAATATTAAGTTGGTGAGTTCAAATTAACTGATCTCAAAACTAGGATTCAGGGTGTTTATCATCCATTCTACTTAAAACGAAATCAATAGCTTACTCGATTTATAGTGTTGTTAATGAAACCTTTATATATAAAATTTGATTTAAATTTGAAAACAAGAAGGAGAAAATGCGTGTAAGTAATCGTATTTGGTGTCATCAACACGTTCTTGACATGCCATCTCAATGTTAAATGATGGCGTAAACACTTTTTAACGAAGTTGAAAAACAAATAACAATGTAAATATCTTATAACTTAAAGGACTAGTTAAAAAAAATTAAATGACTAGTTTGTTATAAAAAAAAATTAAAGGACTAAATTGATGCCATCTATATTTTTCCTCAATTAGAAAAAAAATTAAATGACTAATTTATTATTAACATCTAACTTAAAAGGATCACAACCAGGGGCGGACCTGAACAGGTCCTGGTGTGGCAGGTGCCACACCAGCCCAAGCTGATTTTTTTCATTTTTTTTTCATATACGAAGACAATGAACTGGAACAATAAACTGAAAGTAAATCCCTCAATCACAAGCAGAGTACCAGTGGTAAAGAAGAAGAAATCACATGCAGAAACCATGGAACCTTCAAGTAAGAAAGGAAAAGGATGAAGAAAAGTGTTGAAGTACCATGGTTAAGAAGAAAGAAGCAGAAAAGAAAAGTAGTACAACAGCTGTGTTAATGTGACTATGTGAGTATCAAATATTTAGGGTTATGTGTGTTTGTTGTTATGGGCTTGGACCTCATATTTGTATATGTTATTGATAATTACTCTTCTCGCTTTTAAAATTGCTCATTTACACCCGAAATTTACCATAATAACTCCAAAGCAAGTTAACTTTCGCTCGCTACAAACGGCAGTTAACTCACGCTCGGTATATATGTGTACGTTTTATTTAATTATTTGATAAAAAAATTGTGCCTCACCGATTTTGTGAGTCCAGATCCGCCCCTGATCACAACAATACGTATTTGGCCCAAATTTTATTATAGGTGCTAGTAATTTTTTTGTATAGTTTTTTTATTATTTGAAGTGCGCGTAGAGCAGAATTGTAGAATATTTACTCAATTTTTTGAATATATATTAATTTTAGGGTTAAATATGTTTTAGGTTTTATGAGGGTTTCTTCACTTTGATTTTCTTTTTTGCTTAGGGCCGTTTCTTTACTTTCCTTTTCCTTTTTTGCTTGCTTTTGTTTTTTTTTTTTGGGGTTTGGTCCCCCTCATGCACATTTTTTTTCCTTTTTTTAATTAATATATTATGGAGTGGGTGGTAGAGGTAGAGGTTCTTGGGGATCTCAATTCAGTTAAAATGTCTAAGTTTCTTCTTGATGTTTAAACTCATTTGTAGGCTAAAAGAATACATGATTTTGGTCTTTATAAATA
Organism: Medicago ruthenica; assembly: GCA_018208015.1. Classification (NCBI taxonomy): domain Eukaryota; kingdom Viridiplantae; phylum Streptophyta; class Magnoliopsida; order Fabales; family Fabaceae; genus Medicago; species Medicago ruthenica. The sequence continues at coordinate 19,953,835 of CM031376.1, forward strand.
TTCTAACTTGTCGTTTTAGTCTTCTTAAAATTTTCTTTTGACTTTTGGTCCCTAAATTTTTTTGCTTCATCCCTTTTGGTCCCTGTGTTTAAATCAACTCTTGTGTATCATTTAAAATTTTGAAATAGTTTTTTGCAGAAATAAAATATTATAAGAATCTTTCACAAAAAAAAATAGAATTTTTTAAGAAAACATGTATTAAATATCAATTTTTAAGTCCCAAAAACATAAAATTTCATATTTAATTCATCCCTTGTTAAAAATATTAAACTTTTTTCAAAAGAAAATTCTATAATGTACTAAACCTGATGACATCAAAAAAAATTGAAAATTTTGAATGATACATATGAGTTGATTTAAAAACAGGGGCCAAAAAATATTGTTGTAAAACGTTTGGAGATTGAAAGTCGAAAAATATTTACAGGGGGATTAAAACAAAAAATTGAAATATTTATAAGGACCATGAACATATTAAATCCTTATTGTTGTATATATTATAATTATTAACTAAAGTTTGAAAGTTTAAACCCCCTGATGATCCAGGGTTCGGGCAACACCACTAATAACAATATCCATGAACTGTACCGTACTTCCCTACCATTTGGCGTGCCTATGAGCCTTTCTCAACATGAAAGGAGTGAAAACCAATAGTTACTATAAAAAATTTGCGAAACTACAATTTGAATGAGAAAAATCAGTAACTTGGGGATATTTCGGGAGTTCGGTCCTGGAGCTCACTATGGTCGAATTTTTTTTTAAGACATAGAGAACACCGAAAGTAGTACTTACATATTACCCACTAACGAAGTCCTTGGATTTTATCTTAATTGTTACAAAGTAATTAGCCCTTAATAGCAAGATATCCTTTTCTTTATCAAGGTTTTGCTTTACATTTTCATTGTATCCCTTTGTAGCGATTATAATATCACGAGAAGAATGTTGCAGCACCACAAGACAACTGAGGGGAGGATTGTGGTAAGTATTCCCTTGTATACTAAATTAAACAACCCTCCAAATTTCCAGGTATGAAAAATCAGAATAATAAGAGACTAAAAAACAAGTGCTTCCAATTGCAGAATAAATTTGCATTAACTACAAAAGAGATCACTGCCAATTCTCAATTGATTTTTGCTTCCTATTCCTCAGAATCATTCAAGTTGTGGGACCACTTATTTTTTGGATCTATTTGCTGTATTTTAACCTTACTCTCAAATAGTCCAAGAACTTCAAGATAAAGAAAAAACTATTGATTGATGCATGAGCCTTGTGACTAAGCATGATTTAGAAATCATTAAAATTAATTTAAGTGATGATTAGAAATCATTAAACTAGGTTTTCTTCAGATGAGTCAAACAACTGGACCTTGGAAAAAAACACAAAATAATAAATAGAATTCTAGAAACCAGAACAAGGATGTGTGGAGGTTCTAAAATTTGGAATCTCAGTTCTTATACTCCCTCCGTCCCTTTTTATAAGACTACTTTATAAAAAAGTTTTGTCCCTAAATATAAGACTATTCACAAATTTCTAGATGCATTTATTATTCTTTTCTCACATACACCCCTCATTAATATTATCAATATACTTTGAAATATGAAAAGTTAACATTAAATATCTCTATACAAAGGGCAGTTTGGTAATAGTAACATAGATTTATGAAAAATTCATTACTTCAAACATTTTTCTTAATACCCGTGATTTTTGTAAACTATTCATATAAAAATGGACGGAGGGAGTATTAGTGAACAGTTTGTTGAATTTTTTTTTTGACAAGAGTTTTTTGAAAACTTTTATTTATTGTTATTATTATTATTATTAATTTACATATAAGTTGATTGAGTCCCTTTTTCTAAAGAGAGTAACTCACTCTAGGGTATAAAGTTATTACTATCAATCATTGATTAACAAATCAAATGTTGATATAGTAGATACATCATAACAAATTATAAGTTTGACGTAATGTTGTGTATAGCAAATAGAATTTCCGTGAAAAATAGCGAATGTGCATATGCCGCTTAACTTCCACATCTTCCTCCCATGTTTTCCACTAAAGAAGGAAGTTAAAAGTTTGACTACTAATTAAAACACAACATGTGTTACTTCGGGACATTCGTTATGATTATCCTTCGCTGGATATAGCACTCCTCTATAAGTTTGTTAAAATAATACCATTTAATTTTTTCACATTACATTTTAGCTCTTTCAGACGGGCCAAATTTAAGTTTATTTAATATGAAGTTCAATATAAATAATATCATATAATATGTTGTGATGTAAATTAAATAAATTACCAAATAATGTATGGTTATTAATCTTTTCTATATACTCCCTCCATCCCTTTTTATAGTAGTAGTTTACAAAAATCGCGTGTATTAAGAAAAGTTGTTGGAGTAATAAAGTTGTCTCAAATTGGTGTGACTATTACTAGATTACCCTTAATTAAATATATACTTAATGTTAATTTTCATATATCAAGACAAATTGATACTATTAATAAGGAGTATATATGAAAAAAGTGTAATCAATGCATCTAGGAATTTGTATATGATCTTATATTTAGAGACAAAATGTTTTTGTAAACTACTCATATAAATAGGGACCGAGGGAGTAATAATCAAAATTAGAATTACAAACTTAGCTGGCAAATTTTTTTTATTGATTCCTTATAACTATTTTATCACTAATGTGCCGCACGAATTACACTTCTGTCTTACTAGCTTCAAGACATGAATTACACTTGTACTTCCACATGATTGGTCACTTTTCTAATAGGGCTCTCAATGGCTAATAATTTGTCATCAAGAGCTTGAAATTTCAGCTACTTTTTTGTTGGATCCATTTTGTAAATGCCTCAAGTGTTCTCATATCAGCTCTATAATGTTTTTGAGTAAACTCAAGAAGCATAGGCCATGTAAAATCAGGATAGATCCTTGGTGTCAAATCACTCACCAATTCACTTGGTGGACAAACCACCTTATCACCTTTTGGACACAAAAAGAAAGCTAGAGATTTTCTTGTTGTCTTGTTGTTCACCACTGCCCTATGTAAACAACTCTTGTATCTCCCATTTGAAAGAGCCTAAACAAATAGAGTTAAAAAAAAGTTCAACAACACCACCATACATAAAATATGTGGCCAAAATTTAGGACCATTTTGTTAAGAACTTCTTTAAAAAAATTGAGTTACAAAAATAATTTTAAAAAAATGGTACTCAATAGTTTCTCATTTAAGACAAATTCTAGAAAAAAAAAATTTCAATTTCTTTTTTTAAGAATCTGCAACAAACCAATGAAAACTTTCAAAAGTGTTGAAAAGAAAGAGAACATGACATACCATGAAAGTGTCACCAATATTGACAACAAAAGCATTGAAATTTGGCTTAATGGAATGCCACTCATTGTCAACAAAAACTTGCAAGCCACCAACTTGGTCTTGGTGTAGAATGGTTAAAGATGTTGGATCACAATGAGGTCCAGTTCCTAATGTGAGATCAGGTTTTTGACATGGTGGGTAATAATTAAGCCTCATTATTGATTTGTTCTCTTCAAAAAAATCTCTAAAACAATCTTTTCCAACTCCAAGGCTCATTCCAAGAAGCTCCATTATCCCTAAAGAAAGTGTACTCATTGCTTCACAATACTTTTGGTAAACCTCCCTATTAATTTACCATAGAAAAATATATTTTAGTACATAACACAAAGGAAATGAATCATTAAAGAAAATATATAAATTAAATTAAATTAAAAAAATAAATAGATATATGTTTTTTCCTACCCAAATTCATCAAAATCTTCCCCTAATGTGTTGCAAAGGTAGTCTTTAACAATATTTGGTGAGTTTTTATCATCTGAAAATTGAAAAGAAAGTGTTTCTTTCCATGGAAGTTTTGAGGAGAATCTTCCAGTGAAACTACTAGCATAACCACAATGTTCCCCTGTTTTCCTCTGTGCTCTCTGTTTTTGAGACAGGGGATTCTCAAAGAAACCATCCATGTAACTATGAGCATGTTGTATTAACTTGGCATCAATACCATGATTAACAACAAGAAAAAAACCATGTTTTTCACATGCTTCACCAATGATTTTTGAAGCTTCCATTGCAGCAAAAGGGTCACCAGAAAGGAAATTTTTTAAATCCATGAGCGGAACATCAAGTTCAGGTACATTCATGCATGGTTTCTCTTCATCTGGCCAAATGAATTGTTTTGGAAGGTTGAGGGTGTGCCTTAGAAATGAAGCATCAAAAACTAATGATGATTCTTCATCTTCATTTTTACCATGGTTTTGTTTTGGTGATTGAATCATGACTTTTGTACTTGTTATGCACTCTATAGCCATTGTATTAACAATGCAAAACTAGTTATAATAATTAATAATAAAAGTAATAAATATAATATGCAGAGTAAAAGAGAGAGAGAGGTATGAGAGAAGATGAAAGAAAAACTAAGGCTACTTATTGATGCAATGAGAGAAAAAACTTGCATTATATATAGGCAGAGAGGATTTCTATTTTCTCTCCATCATGCAAGTCACCAACATGTTTGAGCCAGTAATTGAATCATACACATAAAAAGCACAAAAGTGTAATTCTTTGAATTGAAAAATAAAGTTATCTTATAATTTATGAGTTATAATAATCTTAAAAGAGTTGGATCATAATAATGTCTTTAACTAACTAAGCTTGGTTAGAGACAAAAATGTTAAATAAAATATGTTTTGAGTAAAGATAACATTTCGAGCAACAAAGACAGAAAAAAGTATATATTTTTTATAAGATAATTTTTCAAAGTCTTTTTAAACAAGATAGTCTTTAAAGGATTACCATCACAATTATGTGTTTAAAACCCTTATTAAAGGCGTTTTGGACTATTCAGAAGGCCGATCCAACGCTGACACGTGGACCAAACGTCCACCAGACCAAGACGCATCATCTGAGGGAGCACACCAACATCGATGCACGCCACCTCACTGAAGCACACCTCCACGCATCAGACATCGTACACGTGTCCTCCAACGGCCTCCTGATGATGAGCCACATCTCACGGGGACGGTTATTATCACACACGCCTATATAAAGGTAACTTCGCTTCACCCCCAAGGTATGATTCACTTTTCGCACATTCCCTCTCATTTCCCATACTGACTTGAGCGTTGGAGTGCTAATGTTCCTGCAAACACCTTTCGTCCCACCGCGAAGACTCATCGCCACCCTACCGGAGCACTTTCCGCCACCGTTGCCTCCATCAGGTTCCTCCCTAGATAGATCATTTGGCTCTAGAAGGAGTGGATCGTTCGCTAATCGCCACGGTCTAACGATCCTCCACCATAATCGTTTTCTGTTACGCGCTCCTCCGCCATAACCGTTTTTGGTTACACGTTCCTCTACCACAATGGTTGACAGTTACTGTTCCATTCTCTGAAAAATGGCTAGAACTCGTAAGAGAACCGCAGCGAGTCGCTCCTCCGCCGTACAGGAATCACGTCCTACGATCTAAATCCTCCGAGATGAAGCGATTTCAGTTCTTGAACCGGTGAATCAAGAAGGAAACACGAATGTTGCTGTCCTCGATGCAACGATCAACACTCATCATTCTGTAGCAATGGAAGCGACGCTGCTTCCTCCTCCGCCTTCTCCATGCACAGAGGACATTCCTCTTCCTCTGCCGAATCCTCCACCGTCAGATATAAACGAACTCCTGACGAATCTGGTGAGTTTGCCCCAACAATAGAACAATAGGATCAAGCGTGTCGAAGAGAATCAAGAGAAGATTACGATGGAAATCGCTACACAAATCAAAGTTGCTCAGCGAAATCAGCGCCATGAAACACCGGTGGTTGTTGACGATGCCATTTTCATTCCCGCAAACCGCCAGAGAGGCGGTGGAAAACCTCCAGACGATTCAGACAGAGGAAGTATCAGTCACTCTGTGGGAAGCCTTCAGGTCACCACGGAGGGAGAGACTCCTCCACACCGAAGCCACCATAAGAAGGATGGCTATTCTCCAAAGCATCACCGCAAGAACCACCAGAAGGGTCCATTCACATGAAAGATAGTGAAATATCATATCCCTCACGTTTTTGCAAAGCCGCCCAAGCTGGAGACTTACGACGGTACTACAGATCCTAACGAACACGTGTAGCACATAGATTCCGTCCTTGATTACCACCAGGATCGAGGAGCGATGAAATGCAAACTGTTCATCCTGACACAGAAGGGCACTGCCATTACATGGTTCAAAGGGTTAGAAGACAATTCCATCAACTCTTGGGAAGAACTGTGCAAAAAGTTTGCTTCTCACTTCACTGTAAGGCGGAAGCAACAAAAGACTATGGCCGCTCTAAACGCTATCGTCCAAGAAAAGAGAGAGACCCTGAGGGAGTACGCTGAGAGATTTAGTCGCGAAGGCGTGGAGGTCCATGACGTGCAAGATAGTTTCAAATAAGAGTTCGGCCCTAGGGTGGAAAGAGTTATGAGCGATCTACTGACCGGTATTCAACCGTACATCAACTATGAAGAGAAGAGACTAGCTGAAGAGGCGCTAAAAAACAAACAATCTGGTAAGGGGAGTGAAGACAAGCAGTGCGATGACAGCGAGAAAGTGAAGAGCCATCGCACCCGTTTCGCCGACTATACTCCATTGAATTCATCGCGAGAAACTATCCTTCACGCGTGTTTGAACCCAGAGTCCTCAAGGACGGACAGGTCAAAGTAATGTCGTTTCCACCCGTGCTACGACCACAACACCAATGACTGTTACCAACTCCGGGATGCAGTTGAAGAATTGATTAAGAAAGGGAAATTGAACCGTTTCACTAAGGATACACATCAAAAAGATGACAAACGACGAAGAGACTCACTACACAAGGCTTCACACCGTAGTTAGTCCCCGAAAAGAAGGCGCTCCTCAGAGTAGAAGGATTCACCCCCAAGGAAGGTAATAAGCGCCGTCGAGGGGGGAACGAAGAGCCGTGACGACGACAACGAGGACAAGAAAAAAGAAAAACGTGTTTTTCTTGCCGACATTATGGGGGGATTCGCCGCCCCGCGAAACACCTCAAAGGGGACGGCCAAGAGGAAAATAGTTGAGTTAATGGCAGTACATGTCGCAAAACCGACCTCAAAAAATACAAAGATAAGACCCATCTTAGGATTCACTGATGACGAGAAGATCAACGAAGGCTCCAATGAATACTTTCCACTCATCATCATTACTGGTATTTGCGGCCATGACGTTGCCAGGTGTTTGATAGATGAAGGCAACTCTGTGGATATCTTGTACCAAGACACCTTTGAGAAGCTAGGCTTGAAGAAAGAAAACTTGAAATCCTATGACGGGACCGAATTGTAAGGTTTTAACGGAACAAGCACCCACCCATGGGGATATGTCAATTTGAATGTGACTTCCAGCGAAGGAGTGGGAGAACGAACGGTAGAAACGTCCTTCCTGGTAGTCCCTGTCACATCCGTCTACAACTGCATGCTAGGGTGCCCTACCCTTGCAGCACTGGATGCTGTCACCTCTACAGTCCATCTTAAGAAGAAATATCACAATGAGAGCGAAGAGGAAATCATTATCCACGTAGATTTGGACAACGCCAACAGGTGCTACAAAGCCTTTTAGAAGTTCGAGTCCACCTCTGTTTTGAAGGGGATCGACGGGCAGGAAGCCGCCCCAAAATATTGAGTATTCAAATACTACCAAGAGTCACCACCAACACTTGAATGGGCGCCCCGGGAGAAGGCGTGGAATGCAATAAAGCCCAAGGCTCTATAATAGCTAAGTACTACTAAGTTTCCAAGTTTCACTTCCTGTATTTTCAATTCCAAAATTCACAAATAAAACCCATTGTAAATCCATTTTCATGATATTAATAAAATGAGTGTTTTTCTCTCAAAAAGAAATGCGTTTGTTGAATTCTTTGCTTGGCAGGACCGAAAGTCCTAAACCTACAGGAGAAGGCATCCTCAATGGCGAACAGTTGTCATGATTTCTGCTCTTATGCGGAATGACATCCTAAACAACTGCCAAAGACTAAACGGTTGGCATGGCTTTCGCTTTTAAGCGAAATGACAGCCTAAACAACCGTGGTAGACCCACCTAAGGGCTAGCCACCCTTCAAGAAGAGTGTCTCGCCCCCTAAACGCCCTCAGAAGGGGGGACTAAACCTTGGTTGGACATGTTTGTAACAGTCCGATTTTTAGTATTAGATTTATTCAATATTACTATTTATTTATTATATTTGTTAATTGTTTATTTTATTTGTGGTTGGTGGATTAGTGGATTTTAATTGATTAAGGGTATTTAGGTAATTTACGGGTGAGTGGCATTTTGGTAATTATGTTAGAATTAGAAGTTTGAAATTTTAGAGAATAGTGGTGCAAAAGTAAAATGGGAGGTTTAAGTGAAGTAAAAGTGTAGAGAATTATTTATGAGAATTGGATGTGACTAGGCCCATTAGTGTAAGTGACCTTAACCCATTTTATTTAAAGAGAAGTGTATGTGTTAGTAGAATTAGGTTAACTCTTTTGTACCAAAATTTTGAGAGAGGCAAAAGAGAGAAAGTAGAAGAGGCTTGGAGTGAAAGTTGGAGGAAAGCTCTAGAGCACAAAGGGGAAAGAGGAATTCAACCTAGGAAAGCTTGGTAGAGTGAAGAATTGAGGTAAGGGGGAAGATTATTTTCACCATATGGGTTTAATAAGCAATTAGATAGTTTGAGTGTTTTTGCTTATGCTTAATCTCATGTTAATTGATTATGATTATGTGAAATTCGTGCTCCTATTATTATGGTTAATTTAAGTATAATAAAATTGGTGAATTCATGTTGTGTTTATGTCAAAATTCATGGTTAGTCATAGTGAATTGGTAACTTTGTGGGTTTTGATGATTTTGATGAAGAACATGATAATTGGATGATGATTATGGTTTATTAAGTTGATTTTGAGCATGAGTGTATGTTTGGGTTGTGAAGTCATGTTGAATAAGTTGTGATTTAAGTTGTTGTTGTTGTGTTTTGGTGAAAATGCTTAATTGGATGAAAATGATTAAGTTGTTGTTATACCATGTTTATTTGATAAGTTGTTGGTGAAAATGAACTTTTGAGACAATGTTTGAAGTAAATGAAAAACATGGTGATTATAAAATGAGTTGTTTAAGCTGAGTTTGCAGCATAATTGATTAATTAATGTTGGGTTAATGATTTTGATCGAGTTTGGTGCGTTTGCGATCGAAGGGTGTCGTTAAAACGGGATTTTCCATGCGAAAAATCAGATTTTGCTGTCTTGGGAAGGACGCACGACCGTGCGCCCTGACCGCACGGTTGCTCTCGACATGAGATTGCACGACCGTGCGTGTCAAACGCATGACCGTGCGCCCGTTGTTTTGGCCCGAAACATCGTTTTTCTTGTTTTTAAAGTTTCCAAGGCACCCAACGTCCCAAACCCCTAAACTTGATTGATGGGTGTTCAATTATGGTGTATATGGTTTATTAACATGATGCATGATTAAAGATAACTTAGGATGGGAAAGAGGTGAAATGAACTTGTGAATTTATCTTTAATTGAGCCGAGAGATGTATGTAAACATGTTAATTGATTACAGAGGTGTGAATGATGTTGAAACATGATTATAAAGTGTTATGGTGATAGGTTAATGAAACCTTGCTTAATTTAATCTTGGATTGTGAATTATGTGAATGATGAGGAATGAAATCATGTCATTGTGATAGTTGAGTTATGTTGATGATTAAGCATGCTAAAATGTATTGAATTGGATTGGTGATGATAGTTGTGGCTTAATGAATTATAGTTGTGAATAAATGATGATGTGGTGATGATATGAATTGTGTGGATGTATTGATTTGATAATGCAATTGAAAGTTGTGATAGTTGTGAAAGTTGCGGGATTTTAAGATCTCGATTTATAGTTGTGTGCATTGTCAAGTACATACATGAACATCCATGCATACATGGTCAGTCGAAAGTTCAGTGATTTAAGATCATGATTTATAATTGCGTGATTTAAGATCACGATTTATAGTTGCGTGATTTAAGATCATGATTTATAGTTGTGGGATCACTCAATAACAGACCTCTGATATCCAAACCTTGGTACCACATGCATGTAGAGTCGTGTCAGGCGCATCGCATGCACATGAGTCGTGTTTGGCAATGTTTTGGTGTGAACTTGTGCATTTATGTGGTAAATGTCTAATTGATGTTGTGTTGAGATTGTGTATAACTTATAGTTGAGTTGATGAGATGTGATTTTTTTATAGTTGAGTTGACGATTAAATGTTGATGAGATGGGATCCTTTTATAGTTGTTGAATATCTTATTGTGGAAAGTATGTTATGAATGATTTGTGAATCTTGATTTATAAAGTTGATGAAAGTAAATTGTTAACGATTTACGAATGAGTTATGAATGTGGTAAGATAGTAACCAGGCTTATTAGGTGAAATACTTATATGATGTTGATTGTCTGTCTGAAACTTACATGCGTTTATTGATCCTTTATGTTGAACGTAGATCTTACCCTCCAGTGGCTTTGTTGTCGCATGCATCCTCAAGGTGTAGACTTGCAGGTTGAGGAGTATATTTCTTGGTGAGTTTTGCTGAGGATGGCGTCATGCCTACTCTTTTTATGCTTATGAGGATGGCTAAATTAGGTGCTCTGATCTAGGAATTTTGGGGTTGTATTTATTCTACTTGTTGGATTATTGATGTTATTGGATCTACATGATCAACTGAGGATATTCTATCTATGTTAAGATTTTTATGATGTGACCCAAGATGATATTTGTTGTGATGATTATTTCGCTGTGATCTGAGTGTATATATTTGCTGAAATTTTTATTATGAGAATTTAATATCAGGTGTTTGATGATTTGTAATACCTAGATTTGTTGAATTGCGTGATTTATTATTTAAATAGTGGTCTCGGGGATCGGGGTCTTATAATTTTCCCCCGGGCACCAAGCGAAGACAAGTGTACAAGATTCAACGCGGGAACAACAAACAGAGAAGCAATTTAGGCACGACATGAAACAAAATGCAAATCGACGCGGCACTAAGCAAATACTCTTGACGCAACATGAAACAAAATGAAAAAGCGGAAAAAATGACAACAAAAGTAAAGTAACATTGCATAAAACAAAGCAAATAATGAGCAAACTCGAAACAATGAGTATACAAATGGAGTCTCGTTCATTAAAAATAACAATTCATTACAAGAGGTGCCGCCGTAGCAGAATTACATAAACAAATCAAAAGGAAAAAAGAAAAGTCATTGGACGTCATCCTCTAAACCATCCTCTGGGCATGCAGCTGGGTTTCCTGGAGGAGGGAACGTATAGGCCCGCTGATCGACGAAGACCTTAGAGCGAGAGAGAGAGAGAGGCACGTAATCTGAGATCATACATGGGCGTGGCAGAGGTGCCACACTTATATAGACAATTTGGTTGCAAATGTTCCTGTGTGAACCAGGGTGGGTTACGGAAGACGGTTGAATGTCGAGCTAACGACCAATATTTTTTTAAGGTCGTGTTCCCGTAGGTGCACAGGTTATCTAGCATAAGAAACTTTTGAGGCGGTGCATCTATTAGTTAGGCCTTGATTGTGTAAATTGGCAAGTGCACCAAATCGTAAACAAGTAATAAAGTAGTAAGTTATCATCTCCACATGGATTGTTATTCAACTTAGTAATTACATGAATTTATTTGAAGGAAAAAATAAAAGAGATAAAGTAGTTGCAAGTTTTTTAATTGTCTTGCACAATGCGAGATTAGGTTGGTCTGATTCATATGTTTAACGGCGATTAGGGTATCCTTGAATCCTCTCTCCTTTCTTTGTTGGAATTAAAGCGGTTAATTATTAATTTATGCTTTGTCTTGATTTAAGAAAGTAGGATATGACCTCGTGATATAACAGTGGGAAGTTTTAATTAATGTCGCCGCAATTTAAGAAGTTATGATTGCGGCGTTCCCCTAAAGATGAATCAAAACCCTAACAACCATAATTAGATTCGATTAAAAGATATTAAGTTAGAAAATAAGAAATTTACTAATGTTTGATTCAGACAGAGGTAGGGTTGTCAATATTATACTCCACTTAGAGATCAGGTCAACCGATGGTTGAAAAACATTGATAACGGGCATGTACTAATTAAATTAGATGCTTTAACTCATAAAATGAATAAAAAACTTTAAATTGAATCCAACAAATAAAAAAAGGTTCATCTTATAAACCTAATAAACAGAGGTTTAGTTGCACATGACAACCAACATCATGACAAAACAATAGAAAAACATACCCTAGAGAGAACAATAGGAGGAGAAAAAAACCTCAGCCTTGAAGCTCTAATGCTTGACGCTTGCCTTGTACTGTTAGCTTTCTGAATGAATAAAAGTGTATGCAAGGGTCTATATGTATAGTGAATCATTACGTAGGGTTTAAGATATGAAAATTGGACTTTTTCAACTGATCTAGCTTGAAAAACAAGCAAAAATGATATTCTGGGTGCAACATTACGCAGGGCGCATGGAATGAAACACATGGGCACCAAAGGCAGCTCTGGAGCCTGGGTTATGCGCAGGGGTGCATGAGGCAGTAGCCCGAGTACGATTTTTGTAGTTTTCTTCCTTTTTTTTAGCGTTATTCTGTCTTGAAATGCCTTGGTACTTGGGATGCAATTTCCAAAATATTACCCACGCACATGAGAGCCAAAATATTATACTTATAACATTAAATAAAAAAGTCTAGTGTATTAAAGCTCCCGCATACACATGGTCTGGAAAGGGGTCATACCAATTTGATGTATTGTATGCAGTCTTACTCTGTTTTTATTATACTTATAACATATTATTATAAATTTAAATATTTTTATTTTCTTGTTACAAAAATTGAAATATTATAATAAAATATTTCAATTTTATTCAAGAAAGGCATAAAATAATATGCACGAGTAACAAATCAGTAAAAACGTACTTTATAATAATGTTATAATTATAGTTAAATAACTCTCTATTTTCTTTTTCAAACCCTAGGCGTCACAACTTTTCTTCTTATTAATCTACAAAAAGGGGTGATTTATGATCAATTTTGACCCGAAATCACCCCTCTGAATTGTTTTTCTTTATCTTATAGTTAAATAAGTGATTTTTCACATATTTTCAGCTTTCTTTCACTGGTTTTGTGATTTCGTCATCTAACACGACTTTGTTTATTTTGATTTCCCGTCTTTGTGCGGTGTGTTTTTGATTTTCTGTCTTAGTGCGGTGTTTATTTGATTCAGGTTGAAAGATTAGCTTTTATCATGTGCAGATTCAATCCATGACTTTTGGGTCGTCAACAATGCAGATCCGAAAACATGAGTATTTTGGTGGCTTGATTAATATAGTCATATTTGTAGGTATATGTACTCTGCTGTTTTATGCTATTAACATGGATGTTGTGAGTTTGTTCACAGATTCATCCTTTTTGTTTTTAGCGATTTTGAATTTGTCTTGTATCAATGTACTCTATCGATTTGAATGAATGAATATCGTTTATTTTTGTCAAAAAAAAAACTATAGTTAAATATACCATCTAATTATCATTAAATAATTACTCCTGTAACATATCCTTCATTTTTTAATTATAATTATTCATGAACATTTATTGGTCAATTGTAAAAATGCATATTCCTTATTCATTTACGTAAAATTTGCTAACTTTATATATACTATTTATTTATGACAATTTTTAGCAAAATAAGACTTTTGTAAGAATATTATTTCAAACAACTTTTAGCTCAAAAATAACTTGTAATGTAAAAAAATTGAAGTCACCAAACGACTTTAGCTTTAGTTTTAAAGTTCTTATTTTTAACATTGAGTTTAAAGTAGTTTTTATGACCGAAAAAAGTTTGGCCAAAGGCACCCTAAATGTACGAATACGAGGATATCATCCTTATGTTTCCATTCAAATTTCAAAACAATAAAAAGTGGAAAACATTTGTATAATAAAAAAAAATTATCTTAAAGGATCATATGTTTTTCTTTTTTAGGGATATATGTTTGGATTAGCTTATTTTAGAACTTATATAAAACAACTTATGCAAATAAATAAATTTTTATGTATTATTTATAAGTTTTTAAGGTAGTTTATGAAAAAACAGATTATGAAGATACCATTTTCGTTAGTGAGGGCTTATAAATTAAAATAAAAGCTAATTTATTTACATAAGCTATTTTTCATAAGCTCAAACCAAACGGGCTCAAAATAGTAAGAGTGAATAGGCTTTTTCGTCCTTCAATTTATATGCAACGGTCAATTTCGTCCTCAAATTATTCGAAATAGCTAAAACGTCCCTGAATTTTACAAACTTCGATCAACTTCGTCCCTCCGTCAAGTCTCACCGTTAACGGTGATGACATTTGATGTTAAGCGCTGACGTGGATTACCAACTCAGATGCCAAGTATTTAGGGACGAAATTGATCGAAAATTTTGATTTTTTTCCGACTTTTTTATATGAAATTCATTACAAATTGTGACATTGTCAAATTGATCCCTGAATTATTCAGTAGAAATCAAGATGATCCTTGAATTATATCACTCCATATCAAATTGATCATTGAATTATTTTTCTTAACTATCAAGTTGATACTTGATGACTGATATTGTCCAAGGATGCCTATGTCTTCCTAATCAACTGGCTGGAGAGATTTCCACAATACAAAACAAGAGATTTTGACATAATTGGAGAGAGTTATGTTGGTCACATTATGTTCCTCAACTTGTATATATTATTCTTCACAACGATAAACTCTAATAACAATACCATTTTAAACCTCAATGGCGTTTCTGATTCAAACTTCAAAATACTAATAATGTAGTATACCTCACAATCTCATTAATCTAACTTCGTTATTATCTAACATCACCTTTGGACTTATGCTTTGAACTCGGATCAAACTCATGAGTTGATTGAGAAGAACTGTGACTTCACTGCTGAAATTTTTTGAGCAATTTGTATCAATGCAACACGGAAGGCCTTTATTGATGTTGGATATTTGGATGTTGGCTACATGTTTGCTAAAATCAAAATGTACAAGCAATGCGCCTTCAGAAGCTGCACTTCAGAAGCTGCATTTCAGAAGCTTGTTTTCTGCATTTAATCTTTGCGCCTTGGATTTGATTTGTTGAAGATATATTCAAGCTTTGTTTCTAGAAGACTGTTGCGCAAGATTTGTTCAAGATTTGTTTTCACACAAGATTTGTTCTGAAGATTTGTTTCAGTTATTCGTGAATATATTTTCAAAGAAATCTTTGGAAAATATATTTCTGAATAAATAAGAGCTTCTATTTGCTTCTAAAGAATTCTGGGATTATATCTTTAAAGATTCGATTCAAGAATTATGTGCTGCTGAAGTTTATAAATAGAAGACGTTGCTATTGAAGAACTTGCTCATCTCAAGAATTAAAAGAGTCTTAGTTTGTTGAGTGTGTAAGCTTAGTGCTTTGTTTTTTTGTGCACCACTCATCTGTTAGAGTTGGTTGTTTGTTTTTTAGTTGTAATCACTTAAAGCTTTTAAGCACAAGTGACTGTTTTTATGTTTTGAAGAGTGTCTTCAACATAGTTGTTTTGTTTAGAGTCTGATAATCACTGGGGCTGTGATTGACTGAGGGAAGTAAGAGGGGTTTCTTATATCTAGTAGTTCCTAGGTAGAAATTTCACAGGTAGTGATTAGGTGAGAAGGGTCTGTGAAACAGGGGCTGTTGTCATAGGGGCTGTGAAACAGGGGCTGTGTCATAGGACTTCGGATTGATACTATTTTAGTGGATTTCCTTCCTGGCTTGGTAGCCTCCAGATGTAGGTGAAGTTTGCACCGAACTGGGTTAACAAATCAACTGTGTTATTTAAATTCTGTCCTTTATTTTTTTGCTTCTGAACTTCTATTTTCATACTCTGTTTTACGTTCAGAACCAGTCCTGCCAGAATTTCAATTGGCATCAGAGCAGGCACCCTGCCTGTTTTAGGGTGTACTCCAGGGAAGTTATTTTCTGGCAGAATGGACAAGGAAGCTGTTCAATGTGAAAAAGATACTGAAGAAAGGATCTCAGATGCAACTGTGCTTAGGCAATTCAAGAAATTGCTGGTTAAATTTGAAGAGGCTTGTCAAGTAGGAGAAAAGCAGAAGAAAATCATTGCTAATTTACCCAGTTCGCATCGAAAAAGAAATCTCTGGTTTACATGATGAGGTAACCCAATTGAACTCTCAACTTGAACATATGAAGAGGCCAAAGGAGATACTGAAGAGTCAGAACCAAGGGAAACCTAAGATGGAACATCAGAACCAACCACAGGGATCTAAGAGCAGAAGGGATTCTCATCCTTGGATATGTCATCACTGTGGTAAAAAGGGACACATTAAGCCATTTTGTTACAAGCTGCATGGATACCCCAAGCACTTTCAACAAATAAAACATCATGTTCAATCAAAGGTCAGCCATACTTTTGTTCAAGTTAGATAAGTGGAACCAGTTATGAACAAAAGCAATGTCAAGAAAGAATGGAGACCTAAAGGGGTGAATACCGTTGGTACTAAAAGGATCCATAAGAGTAATTCTGTTGAAGGTGGTGGTCCCTGTCCCAAAGAAGCAGACACTAAAAGGAAAGGAAGTGGATCCTAGTGAGTCTAAGGATAATGTTGAGCAAGATGTTCAAGACATCATGCCCTATGTTCAGTGTGCTGAGGATGATGAAGATGTTACTGATATGAAAGCCTTAGATGCCAAGCAATTTGAAAATTTGAGGGGCCAACTAGGCAAATTTGCTATGAGCTTTTTTTGAAGGCTTTGTGTGTGAGTATTGTTTATGTGATACTGCTGGTCTAAGAAGTGTCATTGAGGTTATGTGGTATGCTGGTCTGTGATGGATAGTTATATCCTCTGTGTTTGTTTTTCCTCTGTTTGAGTGCATCTGATCTGTATCTGATGTTTCTTGTGTTTCTCTGCTCCTGGTGATTGCTGGTTGTTTTGTCAACATTGTTTGGCTAAAAAGGGGGAGAAATAAGTATGTGTCTGTTTCAGAAGTTGTTCAACAGTTCAGGGGGAGTTGGAGTTTCTGATTGATCTGTTTCAGGGGGAGTTCCTGAATGTCTGTTTCAGGGGGAGTTCCTGAATCTCTGGCTCAGGGGGAGTGTTTTAGTGTAGTGTTCCTGAGTTGTGTGCTGTTTAAGTTTCAGAAGCACTATTTTAGATGTTACCATAGTTCAGAATTCAGGGGGAGAGCTGTTGTGATGTGCTGTGTTTCAGGGGGAGTTTCCTGGGAGTTTTCCTGTCAGAAGCTGGTGAGTTTGTGCTTCAGCGGGAGTTTACTTGTGTGCTTCAGAAACTGAGTGTTTATTTGTGTGCTTCAGAAGTTGGTGTGGTACTTCAGAAGTTGAAGTTGTTTGTGTTAACATAGCATTTTATCCGCTGCTGACTTTGGTGCTATGTTTAAATATGTGTAGTTCTTCATGGTTGAGTACTTTTGTTAATTGAAGAACTTGTCTTTGTGAACAATTTGATTTTAGCCAAAAATTTGCCAAAGGGGGAGATTGTTGGATATTTGGATGTTGGCTACATGTTTGCTAAAATCAAAATGTACAAGCAATGCGCCTTCAGAAGCTGCACTTCAGAAGCTGCATTTCAGAAGCTTGTTTTCTGCATTTAATCTTTGCGCCTTGGATTTTATTTTTTGAAGATTTATTCAAGCTTTGTTTCTAGAAGACTGTTGCGCACGATTTGTTCAAGATTTGTTTTCACACAAGATTTGTTCTGAAGATTTGTTTCAGTTATTCGTGAATATATTTTCAAAGAAATCTTTGGAAAATATATTTCTGAATAAATAACAGCTTCTATTTGCTTCTAAAGAATTCTGGGATTATATCTTTAAAGATTTGGTTCAAGAATTATGTGCTGCTGAAGTTTATAAATAGAAGACGTTGCTATTGAAGAACTTGCTCATCTCAAGAATTAAAAGAGTCTTAGTTTGTTGAGTGTGTAAGCTTAGTGCTTTGTTTTTTTGTGCACCACTCATCTGTTAGAGTTGGTTGTTTGTTTTTGAGTTGTAATCACTTAAAGCTTTTAAGCACAAGTGACTGTTTTTATGTTTTGAAGAGTGTCTTCAACATAGTTGTTTTGTTTAGAGTCTGATAATCACTGGGGCAGTGATTGACTGAGGGAAGTAAGAGGGGTTTCTTATATCTAGGAGTTCCTAGGTAGAAATTTCACAGGTAGTGATTAAGTGAGAAGGGTCTGTGGAACAGGGGCTGTTGTCATAGGGGCTGTGAAACAGGGGCTGTGTCATAGGACTTCGAATTGATACTATTTTAGTGGATTTCCTTCCTGGCTTGGTAGCCTCCAGATGTAGGTGAAGTTTGCACCGAACTGGGTTAACAAATCAACTGTGTTATTTAAATTCTGTCCTTTATTTTTCTGCTTCTGAACTGCTATTTTCATACTCTGTTTTACGTTCAGAACTAGTCCTGCCAGAATTTCATTTGAGAAAGCAAAAATAGACTTCTATAACATCTATGCTTCACTGTGTCATCTCTCTTCTCTAAAAAATGGCTCAACTGGTTATGTAACTAATGATTTTGACCCTTGTTCTAATTACTATGGTATTGCCTATTGATAAGAATCCGCAAGCGTACGGTTCTATAGAGTAGTAAAAGAATATTGTTCCACGAAGAGTTCAAGTAACTACCAATTTTGTTTTTAATGATGATTAGATGAAAAGATTAAGTTTAAAATTTCAATAGTTTCTTGGTTTTAAATTCAGATATTATAAGGAAGCCTTAGGATTGTGGTTAGATCTTAATGAATAATACTAAACAATTTCATGCCTATATCTCTATCTTATGTTAAATCCATTTCTAAAGACAAGATTGTCTTTTATATTTCATGTTTCCTTTCAGAATACATGAATGTTTCTCAATGATAATCAAGCCTATTCTCATGGTTGATTATTATTGAACGCTTTAAATGCAAATCTCATTTTGTCTCAAGTCTCACAAAACTATTCTCATGTTTTGTTCATCTTGTCTAATCTCATTTGTTCTAATATCAATCTTCACCTTTTGGTACTTCGATTGATATTTGATATAAGGATTAAAAACTGTGAGATTAGATTAGAAAACTAATTGTAATAAAATAGAGTCTAGACTTGGTTTGAATAAGATTAGATCATTAGACCATTCCAACTATCCCAAGACTAGACAAGTCTACTCACACATGTTCATTGTAGACAAAAGATATATATTTAAAAGCATATAGAATATAAAGACATAAAAGTAGATTGCTGAATATAAATTGCAGAATGGTGAAGAGCAAGAATGTAAAATGCAGAAATTTAGAACAAAAAGAGCTTAGAACAAGTGTAAAACTTTTGATTTCTCTCAGTATGATTAGAAGCATTCCAAGATGATTACAATCTATGTTAAGAGCCCTATTTATAGCCTAGAACATTAGATAAGGCATTAAACTCGGATTACAAGGCAATAATGGGCAGTTTCCAAGAGTTTCAAGCATTAAAAATCGAATGCATAATGCGCATGGTCGTGCCAAAGGGGCGCACGACCGTGCCTAGCTTCCAAAACGTCAAAATTGGGCCTTTGAAGGGGTGCACGACCGTGCCACTAGGGCACACGGTCGTGCTTGAATGTTCTGCCTATCCTGGTATGACCACAGTGAAGGTGAGAAAAACATAAGAAGGGGGGTTGGGCTGTGTTAGGTTTTTCTTCTTCTTGACTAAGGCCAACGTTCAGCTTATGATAGATCTCAGAATCTGAAGCAATGTTCAGAGTCAGATGCAACAGATATAAAAGTTAAGAGAGAAAGAGAGAGAAAAAAGAGAAAGACACAAAGCAATTATCCTGGTTCCTTCCACAACTCGGAAGTAGTCAAGTCCCCTTGTCACTTACAAGAGATTTTTCACTATAATCATAAAGATTAAAAATGCTCAAGCACACAAGCAAGAGACTTCTTACAAACAAAGATTACAAAGAAAGAATGTTTGTTTGAACACTTGATATAAAAGCAGAGGTGTTCACAAAATACAACACAGTTCAGACTCTAGAACATAAGAATTTCTAAGATATAAAAGTTGTTAAGAAATTCTAAGAGTTTGATGTGAAATTCAATTTGACAGAGTTTTAGCACTTTCAAAATATTTCAGAGTCTTGGTTAATTCTTCAAGTCTTCAATCCTTTATATAGAGCTTGAAAAGAGACGTTGAAGAAATTGCCAACACAACATAGAGTTGTTAGAGAAGCTTGATCAATCACCAATGATTTGTTGCTTGATTTGGTTCATGTCCTATGAAGGAATGTATTTGAATATATTCCTTGCTATGGAATGAACTGTTCTTTTCAAGGAGACACAGCTTGTAGCAACGTACAATTGCACATGGGAATGTTGGAGGTATAGTTTGTACTATGTCCTTTCCTGAAAGTGACATCCATTGACTTCTGAAACTTCAGAGCCACCATGTCTGAACTTGCAGAGGCTTCAGTAACAAATGACTTCAGCTTTCCTGTGACTGGCTTCCAGAGACTATGGCTATTAGAGTTTGGGTCTTCAGCATCTGGAGTAGCCTTCAGAGTCTGGGTCTTCATCTTCTGGAGTAGCCTTCAGAGTCTGGGTCTTCATCTTCTGGAGTAGCCTTCAGAGTCTGAGTTTTCAACTTCTGATCTTCAGATTCTGACCTTCAAATCTCACTTGGAACTAACTTCTCTTGAAAATCATTTGCTTCCTACTTGTTCTATCAGAACAAATACATGAATAAATCAATATAATTTTTGTCTATGGTCCTGCACACTTGAACAAATATTAGCATATCCAATTTATCTTTTAATACCTTGTTATCATCAAAACTCAAGAGGCATTGTTTAAACTTATTTTGTTCCAACAATCTCCCCCTTTTTGATGATGACAAACATACGTATTAATAGACAACTGTTGTTAATCTAATTAACAAGTTGACTTTAGGGTCTGAGGTTTGTAAGCTCCCCCTGAGTCTAATAGTCCAAAAGGTGAGGTTTGTAGGCTCCCCCTGAGTTCTATTCAAGTTAACTAAATTTATTTTAAGCTCTTGAAGAATTTATAAATCAATATTGCTCTTAAAAATGTCACTCAGAATTATTCACATTAAATCCATAGGCTAAGAGACGAGAAGAAGGTTCTCCTAAGTCAATTTTAATTAACTTATATTTGGACTTAGAGCCTAAATAACTTATGTCTCTTACTCCCCTTTTTGTCATCAACAAAAATGAAACAAAAAATGAGTAAGAAAAGATAAGGATAAAAACATTAATTAAACATAAGAGATATCAGATGCATAAGCATATCAGTGGCAAAATATATCAAAACCAAAATTGTATCAGAAGCAAACTATTCAGAAGCATAGTATGAGAAGCAATAATCATCAGAAGCATAAACAAATCAGAAACACAAGCAAAAATAATCATAACACTAAGTTATGCATCTAGGCTTTTGTTGTTTCTGCATCATCTCCAAAAGAGAATTGATGCCAGAATTCATCTGATTTTGTTGCCTTGCCATGTCTGCTTGTGTCCTAGCCATCTCAGATTGCTCCTTAGCCATTTCAGCTTGCTTAGACACCAACTCCTCTTGCTTCTTGACCACTTATGCTTGACTTGCACTCAAATTCTTCTGTTCTTTCATTAATTGTAGAAGTTGAGATTCCAAAGCTGCTTGTCTTGCCTTCTATTCTAACAAATCTGCTTCAATCTTATCTGTGAATTTGATCATCTTACGGTCTTCTAGATCCAGTCTCTTCAGAATTACTTTGTCTGGTTTGACAAAGAACTTTGATATCCATGAAGCTTTTAGGCCAGATTTCAGAACCTCCGACACTTCTTTGGGAATATCCTCATAGAATGCAGAGTCTGAAATCTGCCTTGAAATATCCTTCTTCAACTCAACAGCTTCCATGCTTCTGATTACTTCTTTGAACCAATTCTGAAGTGCTTATTGCTGAGAAGCTACAACTATGACTTGTAGACTGTCCAGAGTGGAGTTAACAAGCTTTCTCAGGTTCTCCCACTTATCAGCATAATTAACAAGCTGGATATGCAGGTGTCTGGATTCCAGAAGTTCTTCTAAGCTGTCAAAAATAACCTTGTACGCCTCTTGTAAGTCAAGGATTGAGGTAAGGATAGGAGGAGGGTTAAGGGTTACAGGTTGGATGGAGGAAGATGAGGTGTCTGAGATAACTTGCACTGTAGTATCATAAAATGGTTCTGACACTACCAATGAAGCAGTGTTATCATCAGAGGTGGGAGTGGAATGATTGAGGTGATTTCTGGTTTGATTTTAACTTCTGATGTTTTAGTTATGAAAACATCAGAGGTTGCATGTTTAGATTTAGGCTTGGCAAAATGAAGGGGCATGGTTTCTAAGGGTTGGTCTTCTGATACTGAAGATGTAAGAGATTGTTGTGGTTGTTGTTGTAATAAGAGCTTCTGAGTTTGTGATTTGGGGGATTTCTGAAACAATAGACTCTGATATTGTTTCAGATATTGTTTGAGTAGTTAAGGTTGAGAGTTGTTGTGGCTTAGGTAGTTCTCCACCTAGATGTTGAGATAGCACATCTATGGTAGATGAAGAACTTTGGGTAGGTAAAGGTTTAGAAGGGATAAAAGTGTTTGAGAAAAGAGGAGGTTTGCCAATTTCAGAGATAATCTTTCTGTGAAATGCAACAGTAGCTTTGCCTTCAGCATTTCTGGCTAACTATGCTAGTTCTTCTTCTGATGGATTTGTGATTCTAGGGAATATCAGGGGTTCTTCTCCAGGAAGAATTGTTTGCATGGGTTCTATGTCTAAAGTTTCATCAGAATTTGTTCTAGTTTGAGGTTTAGGGGAAGGTGTTTTGGTTTTCTTTAGGCTAGAATAATGTTGGATTAAAGGTTGGTCATCAGTGGGTGATTATGAGCGGTCTGGTGAATCTAGGTTAATAGGATTAGAAGGTGAAGAGGGTGCAAGATTACCTTGTAGTATATGAGAACCTCCAGCTTCAGACACTACATCTTCAGAAGCACCTGCTTCCTGCTTAACCTTCAGATGAGAAGCAAGAACCTTCTGAGCTTCTTGTGCAGAGGTATTCTTCAGACTCTCAGCAAGTTCAACCACTTTCTCCATGGACTCAAGCTTTTTCACTTGAATTGTTTCTTCAGCATCAACTTCCTCATCTTCCTCTTCAACTCTTTAGAGAAATAGCTTCCTTTGGTACGACCTCTTCTTCTCTTTTTGAGGCTTCTTGCTAGCATCAGTTCCTGGTCCCTTTTCAGAAACTCCCTTTCTAGTCCTGCTAGGGAGTACTGCAGCTGGATCCTAATCAGCTACTTCTGATAGAACTTCAAAAGCAGCATGTTTAGAAGCAAATGTTTTCTACTTCTTGGCTGGCTTCTGAGGCTCAGACTCAACAGCTTCTGGGTTCATTTTTCTCTTCCTGGGCATCTTCCAGGGTTGTTCAGGATGATCATGTATCATCTCTCGTTGAGAAGTGTGTTTATGATAATGTGTTAAGTTAAAAATCAAACTGTTGAGATTCAGGCAAAAAGAACAACATTAAACACAAAAGCACAATATTAAGGACATTGGGGGTGCGAGACACGTTATTCAAAGAAGTTATCATTACCCAACATTTATTACTCAACAGTTACTAGCCACGTTAGAAGCCTTTTTCAGAAGCACTGTTTTATTAGTGGGACAATTGTCAATAAAGCCGTTACAAACCATTCCACTTATAAAACCTATCAGAAGTAAATGGTCCAGATTTTGGTCTTCAGAGTCTGATAACTTCAGAAGCTGAACTTTCTTCAGATTCTCAGTTAAGAGAGTCTAATATATTTTTAGCTTCTGAATCTCATCAGAATCTGAATTCCTATTCAGAGGTAAGCATCATTCTGAGATAAAATGCATGTTCAGATTTTTCTTTATAAAAATCAAATCTTTCCTTTGTTAAGGGTTTTGATAATATGTCAGCCCATTGATGATCAGTATCAATAAATTGAATAACCAAAACACCTTTCTGAACATAATCTCTTATAAAATGATGTTTAATTTCAATGTTCTTGGCTCTTGAGTGTAGAATTGGATTCTTTGACAAACAGATAACAATAGTATTATCACAAAAGATAGGAATGTTGTTTTCATGAATTTGATAGTCTTCTAACTGATGTTTCATCCAGAGTAGTTGTGTGCAACAACTTGCTGCTGAGATGTATTCTGCTTCTGTTGTAGACAATGCAATAGTTGATTGTCTTTTCCTGGCCGAGGATATCAGATTCTCACCAAGAAATTGACAATTTACACTGGCTGATTTTCTTTCAATCCTATCACCAGCATAATCAGAATCACATAATCCAACCAACTTATAATCTAGAGATTTCTTATAGAGAAGTCCAAGATTAGTTGTTCCTTTTAGATACTTGAAGATTCTCTTAACAATAGTTAAATGAGATTCTTTAGGATCTGATTGAAACCTTGCACACAAGCATACACTGCACAAAATATCTGGTCCAGAAGTTGTTAAGTATATCAAAGAACCTATCATATCTCTATAGAGCTTCTGATCTACCTTTGTACCAGTATCTTCTTTGCTTAAATTGCAGGTTGGATGCATTGTAGTAGTCATCAGTTTACATTCTTCAAGCTAGAACTTCTTCCGAAGCTCCTTTGTGTATATTTACTGATGAACATATACTCCATCTTTGCATTGGTTGATTTGAATTCCAATAAAGAACTTCAATTCTCCCATCATGCTCATTTCAAATTCATGTTGCATTAACTTAGAAAGTTCTTTGCAAAGAGTGGCATTAGTAGAACCAAATATAATATCATCAACATATATTTGAACAATTAAGATATCTTTCTTAAGTGTCTTTCTGAATAATGTAGTGTCAACTTGACCTCTTTTAAAATCATTTTCCAACAAGAAGTTAATCAGTCTTTCATACCAAGCTCCGGAGCTTGTTTCAGACCATAGAGTGATTTCTGAAGTTTAAAAACATGATCTGGATACTTTATCTTCAAAACCAGGAGATTGATTGACATATACTTCTTCAGAAATGACACCATTTAGAAAGGCACTTTTAACATCCATTTGATATAAAGTGATGTTATGATTAACTGCATAGGACAAAAGTAACCTTATTGCTTCCAGTCTTGCAACTGGAGCAAATGTCTCAGTGTAGTCAATTCCTTCTTGTTGACTGTAACCTTGTGCAACAAGTCTTTCTTTGTTTCTGACAACTTCTCCTAGCTCATTTAGCTTGTTTCTGAACACTCAGTTTGTTCCAATAATGTTCTTATGATTTGGTTTGGCAACCCGATCCTAGACTTCATTTCTTTGAAACTGATTGAGTTCCTCTTGCATTGCAATTATCCAACCATCATAAGAAAGTGCTTCATCAACAAAAGTTGGCTCAATCATTGACAATAATCCAAGCATTGAATGTTCTTGTCTGAAGGATAATCTTGTTTTCCTTGGACTATCTTTGTTTCTAATGATTAGGTCTTCTGGATGGGAAGACTTGTACTTGAAAGTATTCTTGGATTGAGTTGCTTCTTGAGAACCACCATAAGCTTCTTCATGAGCTTCTGAAGTTGTATCAGCTTCTGTAGTTGGGTCAGCTTCTGAACCTTCAGGATTGTTATCAGATTCTGGATTCTGATCAGGTTCTGAAGTTGCATCTGATATCTGTATATCTGCAAAAATTTAAACTAGCTCTAACATTTTAGTGTCAGGCTCTTTGTCATCAAATTTGATGTGCATAGATTCTTCAACACAGTGTGTTTCAGAATTATACACTCTGTATGCCTTGCATCTTTCAGAGTAACCTGAAAAGATTCCCTTCTGAGCCTTGTCATCAAATTTCTTTAGATAAACTTTGTTATTTAAGATGTAACATGTACATCCAAACTGATGAAACTAAGAGATATTTGGTTTTCTTCCTTTGAAAAGTTCATATGCTATTTTGTTTAGAATTGGTCTGATGTAGATTCTGTTCTGAACATAACATTTTGTGTTTACAGCTTCTGCCCAAAAGTACTAATTAGCAATTGAAATTTCTGGCTTAGCAACTAATGAGAGTTAAACTGGTTCTGATTAAAACTTGTTCTGAACCAACAGGTTCTGAACTAATACTTATTGGGACAGGTTCTGACTTGGTACTGATCAGAACTTGAAACAGGGCACAACAATGTAAAACAGAGCACAGTTATAGCAGGTTCAGAAGCAGGAATAAAGTGCAGAAAATAAAAAGAACACACAAAGGTTTGTTAACCCAGTTCGGAGTAAACACCTCCTACTCTGGGGGATACCAATCCAGGAAGGAAATCCACTATTGGATTTAATCCTTAAGACTCAGACACTGACTCCCAGTTCTTATCCCAAGCAATTAACCTCCACCTAGTAAGACTTCTTCCCAACTCTGAGTAATAGAAACTACTATCTTCCTATTCAAGTAACTAAACCCAGCCACTTGAACAACCCTTAACAATACCCTGTTTTTGAACAAAACTTCAATAACAAACCTTCATTCGTACCTACAGGCTTAGAATGAAGTTACAACTCAATAACAATCCTAAACCAACTCAAACTGAGTGGTGCACAATAAAAACTCTAAGTTTTAAAACAAAGACTCTATTCTCTTGAATAAAACTCTAAACTCGTAAGTCTTGAATGGCAGCAATACTCCTCCTTTTATAATCTTCAGCAAAGCTCTTAATTATGCTCCAAATCTTCTGAATTAGATTTGTTTCTGAATTATGAGAAATCCAATAAGGAAACAAATAAACCAGGAAAATATATTTCATAAGATTATAACAGAAAAATACGAGCATTCATAAATCCATGCCAAATCTTCATGAAATCTTCTCCAAATTAATCAACGTTCTAGAAGCCATATGCGTGGATAAATCTTCAATAAATCTTGCAAAGATTCACGTAGAAATAACTTGAAAATAACCAGCTTCTGATGAAGTCAACAGAAGTCAACGCGGGCATCAGAACCTGAACCAGCTTCTGAAGAAGTCAACAGAAGTCAACGCGGGCATCAGAACCTGAACCAGCTTCTGAAGAGCTTCAAATGGAAAAACTTGCAACTGAAGAAATGTTCTAATCATGGAGAAGCTACTACCCAATACTTTGGTTTTGCCAAAAAATGCAGCCAACATCAAAAGACTCAACAATCTCCCCCTTTGGCAAATTTTTGGCTAAAACCATCCAAGTTCTTCAATCTCCCATAAAATCAACTCAGCAATGAAGAACTCCACAATAATACATCATAGCAATTTGTTTAGGCAGCAGATTCAGCTATGTTAAACAAAAACCAGCTTCAGTTCTACAAAACATAACAGCTACTGAAGCACACAAAAGAGCTACTGATCAACTTCTGATCACAACCATGGTATCAGAGCTACTGATCAACTCCTGATCATCACAAATACTCCCCCTGACTTCTCAAACACATAAACAAACACTCCAGCTTCACAACACTCCCCCTGCAACTCAGCTTCTCATACGAAATCCCCCTTACTACTGAACTGCAGTGATAAAAGGTATCAGAGCACACTTGATCTTCAGGACCACTCTTCAGGAACACAACATCACTCAGGATAACAACTATCATGTACTCCCCCTGAGACACATACTCCCCCTCAAACACATCAGCACATCTCATGTTGCATTGGTTATGAATTCTGAACAAAACATGCAACTTCTGAACCAATCTAGACAGCTTCTGACCCACTGAACAATCTGATAAAACACAGGTTTCACAATGGGGACAGAAATTAAATAAGCAACTGCACAAAAATCTGCAAAAATAATCCCAGTTTCAGACCCAGGATCAGACACAGGTTCAGGAACACTCTCAGCCTTAGCAAAACTGGCAGGTACTCTTTCTTCCTCACATCCAGCTTGCTGTAATTACTATAATTCCTTGTACAGGCAAACATTTGAAGAATTCAAACCAGACTTATTCCTCTCAGCCATCTTCTTCTCAAGTCTAACAATTTTCTTCTGCAAAGAAAGTCTGATGACAGCAAATTCTTCAGATTCACTATCATCCAGTTTCTTTTCTACTCCAGGTTCATCAACCTTGACTTTAGGTTGCACAGACTTGATATTCCTTAAAACTTTCATGTTTAAATGCTCAAACATCTGATGGATTTTGTCTTCTTCTTCAGATTTCCACAGATAACAGTTATCTTTGGATCTGCAGCCCCTCATCTGAACATTACCCTCTTGATCAGTTACCAAACATTCTTTCTTATTGAAATTCACTTTCAGGTCTTGATCACACAATTGACTGATACTGATCAGGTTTGAAGTTAGCCCTTTAACTAAGTACACATCCTTCAATTTTGGTAAACCATCACAGACTAAGTCACCAATTCCCAGAATTTCTCCCTTTGCACCACCACCAAAAGTCACATACATTTTCTTGGTGTAAGGTCTTATATTTTCCAGGAATTTACTAACTCCAGTCATATGTCTAGAGCAGCCACTGTCAAAGTACCATTTCTTCTTAGATGAAGCTTTCTGAGAAGTATTAGCCATTAGACCAACATTCTGAGCTTTAGGTCTCCAAACCTTCTGAACAATGACCTTTTTAGGAGCAGGTTCAACTCTTCTGTAATTAAAATGTTCAGGATAACCATAAAGCTTGAAACAAAATGGTTTGATATGTCCCTTCTTTCCACAGTGATGACAAACCCAAGTATTTCTTCTTTTGTTTCTGACAAATTTCTGGGGTTGCTTCTAAGGCAGCATCTGAGGTTGCACTTGAGCTTGCTTCTGAGCTTTCTTCTGAGATTGCATCTGAGGTCTCATCTTTGATGTCCCAATCATAGAATCATCAGGTTTAGAAGCAGGAACAAATTGTTTAACAGGATTTTTCTCCTTGCGATTCAGACTCTGATCAACATAACCTAACCCAGTTTTTCCTTGCTTCTGAACATCCAGAATTTCCTCCAACTTATCAGTAGCACAGTTCATCATCCTAACTTGCTTTCTCATCTGATCAAGTTGAGAATTCAAAAGTGTTACTTCTTCATTAAGATCAGCAATCTGTCCTATATGAGCACATCTTTCAGACTGCAGCTGGCACACAGTTTCCTTCTCAGTCTCTAATAAATTGATCAATTCTTGATTTCTGAGATACAATTCTTCATAAGAAATAGCTGGTTCCTCAAATATCAGTTCTTCATGACATGCTTCAGATTCTGATGAAGTTTCAGTTACTGATGAAGTTTCAGACTCTGAATAGACTACATGCACAGATTTTGAACAAGCTTCTGAAACTGTAAGAGCAGCAACATGTTGAGCTGACTTACTCTCAACCTCTCCTTCTGAACTATCCTCATCAGACCAAGATACAGCAAGGCTTTTCTTCGGCTTTTTGAGAAAATTAGGACATTCAGTTTTGATATGTCCATAGCCTTCACACTCAAAGCACTGCACAACCTTTGATTGTTTGCCATTTTCTTCAGATTGTTGCTTATTATTGTTGAGTCTGAGATACTGACCTTTGGTTCTGGATTTTCTGTCAACATTCTTCAGAATTTTGTTGAGTTGTTTTCCCAGCAACACTACAGCTTCTGATAAATCATCTTCATCTTCATCAAGCTCTTGATGATCATCAGCTTCAGAATTAACAGCAAAAGCTATTCCTTTCCCTTTCTTATCAGGCTGTTTACAAAAGGCAGTCTCAAAATTAAGCAAAGATCCAATCAGCTCCTCAACCTTCATGGTGGTGATGTCATGAGCTTCTTCTATGGTTGTAACCTTCATGTCAAACCTTCTGGGAAGTGACATGAGGATTTTTCTCACAATCTTCTCATCAGACATCTTTTCCCCAAGAGAATCAAAGGAATTAAGCCATGTCCAGCACATTCATGTAGAAATCCTGAATAGATTCATCTTCCATCATCTTCAGGTTCTCAAACTTTGTTGTGAGAAGTTGAAGTCTGGATAGCTTAACCTTAGAGGTTCCTTCATGAGTGGTTTTCAGAATTTCCCAAGCATCCTTTGCCACAGTACATTGCTTGATGAGTCTGAACATGTTCATGTCAACACCATTGAAAATTGCATTCAATGCCTTTGAGTTTCCATGTGACAGATCATCTTCAGCTTTGGTCCATTCTTCTTCAGGCTTCAGAATCTCAGTTTTGTTACCATCTTTGTCCAAAACCACAGGATGATCCCAGCCTTTAATCACAACCTTCCAAGTTCTGCTGTCAATGGATTTCAGGAATGCACACATCCTTGATTTCCAGTACTCATAATTGGTGCCATCAAGTAGGGGTGGTCTGTTGACAGGGCCTCCTTCTCTCTCCATAAAGCCAGACATTATTAACTCTGGATCTCACCCAAATTACAGGCAGGGTGCCTGCTCTGATGCCAATTGAAATTTCTGGCTTAGCAACTAATGAGAGTTAAACTAGTTCTGATTAAAACTTGTTCTGAACCAACAGGTTCTGAACTAATACTTATTGGGACAGGTTCTGACTTGGTACTGATCAGAACTTGAAACAGGGCACAACAATGTAAAACAGAGCACAATTATAGCAGGTTCAGAAGCAGGAATAAAGTGCAGAAAATAAAAAGAACATACAAAGGTTTGTTAACCCAGTTCGGAGTAAACACCTCCTACTCCGGGGGATACCAATCCAGGAAGGAAATCCACTATTGGATTTAATCCTTAAGACTCAGACACTGACTCCCAGTTCTTATCCCAAGCAATTAACCTCCACCTAGTAAGACTTCTACCCAACTCTGAGTAATAGAAACCACTATCTTCCTATTCAAGTAACTAAACCCAGCCACTTGAACAACCCTTAACAATACCCTGTTTTTGAACAAAACTTCAATAACAAACCTTCATTCGTACCTACAGGCTTAGAATGAAGTTACAACTCAATAACAATCCTAAACCAACTCAAACTGAGTGGTGCACAATAAAAACTCTAAGTTTTAAAACAAAGACTCTATTCTCTTGAATAAAACTTTAAACTCGTAAGTCTTGAATGGCAGCAATACTCCTCCTTTTATAATCTTCAGCAAAGCTCTTAATTATGCTCCAAATCTTCTGAATTAGATTTGTTTCTGAATTATGAGAAATCCAATAAGGAAACAAATAAACCAGGAAAATATCTTTCATAAGATTATAACAGAAAAATACGAGCATTCATAAATCCATGCCAAATCTTCATGAAATCTTCTCCAAATTAATCAACGTTCTAGAAGCCATATGCGTGGATAAATCTTCAATAAATCTTGCAAAGATTCGCGTAGAAATAACTTGAAAATAACCAGCTTCTGATGAAGTCAACAGAAGTCAACGCGGGCATCAGAACCTGAACCAGCTTCTGAAGAGCTTCAAATGGAAAAACTTGCAACTGAAGAAATGTTCTAATCATGGAGAAGCTACTACCCAATACTTTGGTTTTGCCAAAATATGCAGCCTACATCAAAAGACTCAACAGCAATTTTAGTCTCATGAATCATGGTTCTGGCCATTTCTTGTAAAAATATGTTCTTTCTTTCTACAACCCCATTTTGTTGTGGAGTTCTAGGAGAAGAGAATTCATGGATGATTCCATGTTTTTCACAAAAATCTTCAAATGGCTCATTTTCAAATTCTCCACCATGATCACTTCTGACTTTTAAAACTTTCATTTCTTTTTCAGATTGTACTTGTGTGCAGAAGGTACTAAACACATAATATGCTTCATCCTTGGTTTTATGGAATTTAACCCAAGTTCATCTGTTGTAATCATCAACAATGACTGTTGAGTATTTTGGTGTTGGCTGCATATTTTGGCTAATCCAATGTGTTGAATAGAAGCATCTCCATATGTAGAACAAATCTTCAGTTGCATGTTTTTCATTTTGAAGCTGTTCAGAAGCTGAAAATTCCATCAGAAGCTGAATGCACTGTAGCACTTCAGAAGCTGAATTCAGAGTCTGATGCCAGCGTTGACTTTGGTTGACTTCATCAGAAGCTGGTTTTTCTAAATTGTTTTGGCGCGAATCTTTGCAAGATTTAATAAGGATTTATTCAAGCATGTTGCTTCTAGAATGAAGATTGATTTGGAGAAGATTTTGTGAAGATTTGGTTTGTTTTTATGAAACACGTATTTTACTGATGTAATCTTTCAAAGATACATTCCAGTTTTATTTTAGCCATTCATAAATCAGTAACAAATCATATTCAGAAGATTGGATTGGATTTTATGCTGCTGGACTGAAGGCTATATAAGGAGAGCTTTGCTGCTATTCTAGACACGAGAAAAACAGAGTATAATTCAGAAATAGAGTCTGTGTTAGTTTTAAGCTTTTTAGCTTTGTTTTGTGCACCACTCATATGTTTTGAGTTGGTTTAGGTTTTATTGAGTTGTAATTCATTCAAAGCTTTTAAGCAAAGAATGAAGTTTTTGTATTGAAGAGTGTTCTTCAAAAATAGGGGTTTTGTTTCAGAACTGGTTTAGGTTCAAGGTTAGTTCAAGTGACTGGGCTGTTGCTTGGATAGGAAGTTAGTGGACTCTAATACTCATGCGTGGGTAGAAGTCTGACTAGGTGGAAGTTAATTGCATGGGATAGGAATTGGGGGGTTAGTGTCTGAGTCTTAAGGATTAATTACAATAGTGGATTTCCTTCCTGGATTGGTATCCCCCAGAGTAGGAGGTGTTTACTCCGAACTGGGTTAACAAACTTGTGTGTTCTGTTTATTTCTGCATTTTTAATTTCCTGCATAACTGTGATTTAAATTGTGCTAAAGTTTTTCAAGTTCAGAACCTGTGGTTCAGAACCTGTTAATCAGAACCAGTTAAACTCCTTACCAGTTGCTAAAGCCAGAAATTTCAATTGGCATCAGAGCAGACACCCTGCCTGTAATTTGGGTGAGATCCAGAGGTACTTATGTCTGGCTTTATGGAGAGAGAAGGAGGCTTTGTCAACAGACCACCCCTGCTTGATAGCACCAATTATGAGTACTGGAAATCCAGGATGTGTGCATTCCTGAAATCCATGGATAGCAAGACCTGGAAAGCTGTGATTAAAGGCTGGGAACATCCAGTTGTAACTGATAAAGAAGGAAAGAAGACAGCAGTTTTAAAACCAGAAGAAGACTGGACCAAGGATGAAGATGATCTGTCACATGCTAATTCCAAAGCCCTGAATGCTATTTTTAATGGAGTGGATAAGAATGTATTCAGGATGATTAAGCAGTGCACACTTGCTAAAAATGCCTGGGAAATTCTCAGGATTGCTCATGAAGGCACCTCAAAGGTAAAGCTGTCCAGACTTCAGCTTCTGACAACAAAGTTTGAAAATCTCAGAATGCTGGAGGATGAGAACATCCAGAGCTTTTACATGAACATTCTGGACATGGCTAATTCTTTTGAATCCCTTGGAGAAAAAGTTTCAGATGAGAAACTTGTTAGAAAAATTCTCAGATCCTTACCCAA
Organism: Medicago ruthenica; assembly: GCA_018208015.1. NCBI lineage: Eukaryota > Viridiplantae > Streptophyta > Magnoliopsida > Fabales > Fabaceae > Medicago > Medicago ruthenica. Next base: position 19,987,357 of record CM031376.1, read on the forward strand.
GAGGTTTGATATGAAAGTAACTGCTATTGAAGAAGCACATGATATATCCAGCATGAATGTTGAAGAACTGATAGGTTCTCTTCAGAACTTTGAATTAAGCAGAACTAATCAGAAGGGTAAAGGTGTTGCATTTGTTGCTGATTATGATTGTGTGGATGATGATAGTTCATCAGAAGCTCTTGTGCTACTGAGTAAACAATTCAAACAGTTCCTGAATCAGAAGACAAGAACTGATGACAAAAGCAATCAGTCAAAGAAAGTTCAATGTTTTGAATGTGAAGGCTATGGGCATGTCAAGACAGAATGTCCTAATTTTCTCAAGAAGCAGAAGAAGAGTCTGACTGCTTCCTGGTCTGATGATGACTCAGAAGGTGAAGAGAATAAACCTGTCAATGCTTTAACTGGTAAATTATGGGCTGATGATCAAGGTATGGGTTCAGAAACTTGGTCAGAATCTGAAACAAGTGATGAAGAATCATCCTCTGAAGTCCTAGCTGTCTGTCACAAAAATCCAGCTGTGTTTTGCAGGAAGCTGCAATGTCAATTTGTTGAAGTGTGTAAGCAGATGGAAGAGCAGAAGAAAATTAATACTCAACTTCAGATTGAGAAGGATGAACACTTAGAGAAGATTTCTGTTCTCAGTAATGAGGTAATCCAACTCAATTCTCAACTTGATCAGATGAAAAAGCAAGTTAGGATGATGAACTCTGGTACTGATAAGTTGGAGAAAATTTTAGAGAATCAGAAACAAGGAAAAACTGGTTTAGGTTTTGTTGATCAGACTGAGAATACCAAACAGATGAATCCAATTAATCAGTTTGTTCCTGCTACTCAAACTCATGATTCTATGGTTGGAACATCAAAGAGGAGACCTCAAAAACAAGCACAGATGCAAGGTAAGAAGCAAACTCATATGAGACCTCAGAAGAAAGTTCAGCTGCTGCCTCAGAAGCATGCTCAGATGCAACCCCAGAAATGTTTCAGAAACAATAAGAAGGCTACTCAACCTTGGGTCTGTCATCATTGTGGTAAAAAGGGTCACATTAAACCTTTTTGTTACAAATTGCATGGTTATCCCAAGCATGTGCAACACAGAAAGTTGAACCAGCTGTGAACAAGAGCAAAATCAAGAAGGTTTGGAAACCAAAGTGTGAAGGTGTTGCTCAGAGTCTGAACAAAGGAAAAGGAAAGGCTGTTGCTGATGACAGCAAGCCAATTTCTATAGCACAGAAGAATTCTGATGCTGGACCATCCAAAGTCTGGAGCAAAGTTCATGTTCCTGATCAGAAGGTTTTATTGTCTTGTAAGTCTAAAGATGTTAGGACTTGTGTTCAGAAAAGAGTGGCTGATTTTGAGGAGAAGATAGCTGGGAAGATGGTTGTTATTGTGCCTGAGGCACATATTAATTAGGCAACTTCTGTTGTTTGTGTCTGATGAAGACTGAGCAATGTCTGGTGCTAAGTCTGAAGATTGGATTGTTTGTTATGGTGTGCTGGATGGCTGGATTGGACTGAGTTGTGCTGTTATGTGTGTTTCTTCTCCTGATGTTTTGTTGATACTTTGTCATAATTTTGTGGCTAAAAGGGGGAGAAGTTTGTGTGATTGGTGATTGCTGATCAGTGTGATTGGTGATTGCTGATCAGTGTGTGCCTCAGGGGGAGTATACGGTTATTAAAATCCTGAGTGTTTGTGAGCTGAAGTGTTACTGCAGTTCAGAATTAAGGGGGAGTTTTTAATATTGAATGCTGAGTTGCAGGGGGAGTGTTGTGAAGCTTCAGGAGTGTTTGTGATGATCAGGAGTTGATCAGTAACTGTGCTATGTGTGCTTCAAGTGTATCAGAAGCTACATTGTGTGTGTATCAGTATTCAGAAGCTGAAACTGATTGGTTTATATTGTTTAACATAGCTGAATCCGCTGCTAATCTGTTTGCTATGTTATATTTATGTGGAGTTCTTCATTGCTGAGATAGTCTTATGGAAGATTGAAGAGCTTGGGTGTGTGAACATTGGTTTTAGCCAAAAATTTGCCAAAGGGGGAGATTGTTGAGTATTTTGGTGTTGGCTGCATATTTTGGCTAATCCAATGTATTGAATAGAAGCATCTCCATATGTAGAACAAATCTTCAGTTGCAAGTTTTTCATTTTGAAGCTGTTTAGAAGCTGAAAATTCCATCAGAAGCTGAATGCACTGTAGCACTTCAGAAGCTGAATTCAGAGTCTGATGCCAGCGTTGACTTTGGTTGACTTCATCAGAAGCTGGTTTTTCTAAATTGTTTTGGCGCGAATCTTTGCAAGATTTAATAAGGATTTATTCAAGCATGTTGCTTCTAGAATGAAGATTCATTTGGAGAAGATTTTGTGAAGATTTGGTTTGTTTTTATGAAACACGTATTTTACTGATGTAATCTTTCAAAGATACATTCCAGTTTTATTTTAGCCATTCATAAATCAGTAACAAATCATATTCAGAAGATTGGATTAGATTTTATGCTGCTGGACTGAAGGCTATATAAGGAGAGCTTTGCTGCTATTCTAGACACGGGAAAAACAGAGTATAATTCAGAAATAGAGTATGTGTTAGTTTTAAGCTTTTTAGCTTTGTTTTGTGCACCACTCATATGTTTTGAGTTGGTTTAGGTTTTATTGAGTTGTAATTCATTCAAAGCTTTTAAGCAAAGAATGAAGTTTTTGTATTGAAGAGTGTTCTTCAAAAACAGGGGTTTTGTTTCAGAACTGGTTTAGGTTCAAGGTTAGTTCAAGTGACTGGGCTGTTGCTTGGATAGGAAGTTAGTGGACTCTAATACTCATGCGTGGGTAGAAGTCTGACTAGGTGGAAGTTAATTGCTTGGGATAGGAACTGGGGGGTTAGTGTCTGAGTCTTAAGGATTAATTCCAATAGTGGATTTCCTTCCTGGATTGGTATCCCCCAGAGTAGGAGGTGTTTACTCCGAACTGGGTTAACAAACTTGTGTGTTCTGTTTATTTCTGCACTTTTAATTTCCTGCATAACTGTGATTTAAATTGTGCTAAAGTTTTTCAAGTTCAGAACCTGTGGTTCAGAACCTGTTAATCAGAACCAGTTAAACTCCTTACCAGTTGCTAAAGCCAGAAATTTCAATTGGCATCAGAGCAGACACCCTGCCTGTAATTTGGGTGAGATCCAGAGGTACTTATGTCTGGCTTTATGGAGAGAGAAGGAGGCTTTGTCAACAGACCACCCCTGCTTGATAGCACCAATTATGAGTACTGGAAATCCAGGATGTGTGCATTCCTGAAATCCATGGATAGCAAGACCTGGAAAGCTGTGATTAAAGGCTGGGAACATCCAGTTGTAACTGATAAAGAAGGAAAGAAGACAGCAGTTTTAAAACCAGAAGAAGACTGGACCAAGGATGAAGATGATCTGTCACATGCTAATTCCAAAGCCCTGAATGCTATTTTTAATGGAGTGGATAAGAATGTATTCAGGATGATTAAGCAGTGCACACTTGCTAAAAATGCCTGGGAAATTCTCAGGATTGCTCATGAAGGCACCTCAAAGGTAAAGCTGTCCAGACTTCAGCTTCTGACAACAAAGTTTGAAAATCTCAGAATGCTGGAGGATGAGAACATCCAGAGCTTTTACATGAACATTCTGGACATGGCTAATTCTTTTGAATCCCTTGGAGAAAAAGTTTCAGATGAGAAACTTGTTAGAAAAATTCTCAGATCCTTACCCAAGAGGTTTGATATGAAAGTAACTGCTATTGAAGAAGCACATGATATATCCAGCATGAAGGTTGAAGAACTGATAGGTTCTCTTCAGAACTTTGAATTAAGCAGAACTAATCAGAAGGGTAAAGGTGTTGCATTTGTTGCTGATTATGATTGTGTGGATGATGATAGTTCATCAGAAGCTCTTGTGCTGCTGAGTAAACAATTCAGAACCTGAGCTTTCAAAAGTTTTGATTCTGATCCCTTCAGAACTTGAGACTTAAAAGTCTTTGTTTCTGATCTTTTCAAAATCTGGACTCTTGAATTCTTGGGTTTTTATTTCTTCAAAACCTTGGACTTGAGAATCCTTGATTCTGATTTATTCAGAGTCTGGGATTTAGAAGCTTTATGTTCTGACTTGTTTAGAACTTCAGTTTTGTTGGCTTCTGACACAAAACTCACTTTCCAACCTTTCTTAGTGTAATCAGAACAAGATGATAGGTTGGCTTTCTTAGGTTTTCTCAACAAATCTTCTGAGAAGCCAATACCTTCTCCATTGTTCCTTTATACACCATAAATCATAAAAGCTACCATGATTTTGTCAATATTTGTCATAATAAACTCTTGAAGTGCCATATCTTCCTCACTTAAGGGTTTATCAGACCTCTTATCAGTCATTTGTTTCATGAGGCCATAGTTCTTTTCTTCCAAATCTGATATCAGAAGATGATTTTTATCATTTTCTTTAATCAGCCAGTCAAATTTTTAGCTCTTTTGGCTTCTTGTGATAATGATGGATAAGATCCTTGACAGTATCTACAAGCTCAGATCTAGTGAGTTTAGAATATACTTCATCTTCTTCCTCAGAGTATGATCCAGATTCTGCATCAGAAGATGCTGTAGCTACCAAAGCTAGGTTTGCTTCTTCTTCTTCTTCTTCTTCTTCTTCTTCTTCTTCTTCTTCTTCTTCTTCTTCTTCTTCTTCTTCTTCTTCTTCTTCTTCTTCTTCTTCTTCTTCTTCTTCTTCTTCTTCTTCTTTATCAAGATCATCCCATGTTGCCATGAGACTCTGAAACTACTAGATTTTGAGCTTGTCTTCTTAAACTTTTCCTTTGCTTTGTCCTTTTGCAAATTTGGACAATCAACAATAAAGTGACCAGGCTTCTTGTAGTTGAAGCAACCCTTCTGATCTTCTTTCCTTGAACTAGATCCTTTGAAGCCACTGCTTCTGTTTGAGAACCTCTTGCTCTTCTTAGCCAGATACTAAAGTCTTTTGGAAAGCATGGTCTGAAGGTGAGAAAAACACAAGAAGGGGGGGGGGGGGGGGGGGTTTGAATTGTGTTGGCTTTTTCTTTCTCAAAAACTTTGGTTAGTTCAGAATCAGATGTTGATCAGATTCTGAAACTATCTTCAGAGTTGTTTGCAGCGGGTATAAAGTAAATGAGAGAGCGAGAGACACACAAGCAGTTTATCCTGGTTCCTTCCACAACCCGGAAGTAGTCCAGTCCCCTTGTCACTTACAAGAGATTTTCACTATAATCACAAAGATTACAATTGCTCAAGCACAAAGCAAGAGACTTCCTATGCTCAAACACAAAGTAAGAGACTACCAATTGCTCAAACACTAAGTAAAAGACTTCCTATGCTCAAACACAAAGTAAGAGACTTTCTTGCTCAGACACACAGTCTAAGACTTTGAATCAAACAGATTTTGAAAGAGAATAAGTTTGAGTTGAACACTTGATATACTATCAGTGGTGTTCACAAAATACAACACAGATTTAAGACTCTATACTTAAGAAATTCTAAGATAAGAAGTTTGTAAGAATTTCTAAGTTATTTTGATGACATTCAGATTTGGCAGAACTGAGTTTCAGAAAACAGAGCAATGCGTTTTCTGTCTTATCAGTCTTGTTCTTCTTCTTCTTCAATCCTTCAATCCTTTATAGAGAATTAAAGAGTTGTTGAGAAGAGCCAAATATCATCAAAGAGCCGTTGCAATAGAAGCTATGTCCAGCATTTAATTCCTTCCTAACATTGTGTGCGTAACACAGAAAACAGAGGAATGGAATTTGAATTGTTTCCTTAAAACAAGGAGAATGTTTTGGCCAAGGAGACAACTGTTGCAAAGAGCTGTTCTGACCGTACAGTACTTTACTGTAGACAGTTGCAATTGTTGACTTTGACTTCTGCGTTTCAGACTTCAGAAGCTTCTCTTCAGAACTGGCTTCAGACACTGTTCATCAGAAGCAATCTTCAGACGCAGTTCTTCAGACGCACTGTTCATCAGACGCAGTCTTCAGAAGCTGGTCTTCAGAAGCACTGTTCATCAGACGCACTTCTTCAAAAGCAGGCCTTCAGACGCTGCCTTCAGAAGCTCTTCTTCAGATGCTGCCTTCAGAAGCTCTTCTTCAGACACTGATTTTCTTCAGCCTTGCAACACACGCTTCTATATTTTCCTTCTTGCTCTTAACTTGTTCTTTCATAACCATTGTTAGCTACCAATCTTTAAGTATATGGTTCAGCACACTAGAATCAAGTATTAACATATCCAATTTTCTTTTTAACACTTTGTTATCATCAAAACTCAAAAGAGAGTTGTTCATACATTTTGTTCCAACAATCTCCCCCTTTTTGATGATGACAAACATAAGCATTAATAGAAAATTGTTGTTAATTTAATTAACAAGTTGACTTCAGGGTCTGAGGTTTCTAAGCTCCCCCTGAGTCTGATAATCCAAAAGGTGAGGTTTGTAAGCTCCCCCTGAGTCTTATCTAGGTTAATTAAATTCCATTTAAATCAAACAGATGAAAAATCAAAGTGTAAATACATTCAGAATTTAAATAACAAACTGACTTCAGGGTCTGAGGTTTGTAAGCTCCCCCTAAGTCTGATAATTCACAAGGTAAGGTTTGTAAGCTCTCCTTGAGTTTTATCCAAGTTATTTAAATTCAGTTTAATTCACATAATTGAAAATTTAGTTTATCTCACATAATTTAATTCAGAGGCTAAGAGATGAGAAAATGTTCTCCTAAGTTAATCACTTATCAGAAATTAACTTATGTTCTGAGCTCAGAGCCTGAAATACTTGTTACTTTTACTCCCCCTTTTGTCATCAACAAAAAGAAAAATTCAAGAATTTTTTTAAGAGAGTTAAAACGTGAGATAAAAATGTTTAGAGCATTTTGTTCAGTACCACTGGACTGTTTCAGACACAATTTGTTCAGAACATTTTGTTCAGTATCACTGAACTGTTTCAGACACAATTGTTTAGAACATTTTGTTCAGTACCACTGAACTCTTTCAGAGCATATGGTTCAGTGCTGCTGAATTCTTACTGAGAGTTTTTAAATGGGTCTGAAAACTGAACATATAAGATGAAAGTGTGACTGTGTTTTGAGTGTTTTTAAAACATTTCAGAAACTGAAAACAGAAAAACATTAAATACAACTGCACATTGATGACTTTAGGAGGGGCAAAGTACAACTTTCAAAGCTTAATTCATCACTGCCCAGCTGTTATTACTTATCAGATTCTGACCAAGTGTTAGACAACTGTTCAGATTCACTCTTATTAGTGGGCCACGTGTAAGGTGTCCACTTATAATGAGTTTTATCAGAAGTTTAAAAATTCAGATTCTGAAACTCAGACTCTGATGTTTTCAGAAGCTGAACTTTCTTCAGACTCTCAAAGTGAGTGTCTGTTAAGTCTTAGCTTCTGATGAACTTCAAATTCTCAGTTTCTTATTCAGAGTCAAGCAATTTTTCCAGAGATAAAATGCATGTTCTGATTCTTTTTAATAAAATTAAATCTGTCTTCTGTGAGGGGTTTTGTAAATATATCAGCCCATTGATGATCAGTATCAATGAATTGAATATCCAAAACACCCTTCTGAACATAATCTCTAATAAAATGATGTTTAATTTCAATATGTTTGGCTCTTGAATGTAGAATTGGATTTTTAGACAAACAGATTGCAGCAGTGTTATCACAAAAGATAGGAATGTTGTTTTCATGAATCTGATAGTCTTCTAACTGATGTTTCATCCAGAGCAGTTGTGTGCAACAACTTGCAGCTGAGATGTATTCTGCTTCTGCTGTTGACAATGCAATAGTTGATTGTCTTTTGCTGGCCCAGGATATCAGATTCTCACCAAGGAATTGACAATTTCCACTGGTGGATTTTCTTTCAATCCTGTCACCAGCATAATCAGCATCACATAATCCAACCAGCTTATAATCTAAAGATTTCTTATACAGAAGTCCAAGATTAGTTGTTCCTGTCAGATACTTGTAGATTCTCTTGACAGCAGTCATATGAGATTCTCTAGGATCTGATTGGAATCTTGCACACAAGCATACACTAAATAAAATATCTGGTCTAGAAGTTGTTAAGTATAACAGAGAACCAATCATACCTCTGTAGAGCTTCTGATCTACCTTTGAGCCAGTGTCTTCTTTGCTTAAATTGCAGGTTGGATGCATTGGTGTTGTCATAAATTTACAATCTTCAAGCTAGAACTTCTTCAGAAGCTCCTTTGTATATTTTGAAGGTGAGAAAAACACAAGAAGGGGGGTTGAATTGTGTTAGCTTTTTCTTTTCTTTCTCAAAAACTTAATGATAGTTCAGAATCTGTTATTGAACAGATTTTGATGCTCTGTTTCAGAGTTGTTTTGTAGCGGATATAAAGTAAATGAGAGAGAGAGAGAGAGACACAAGCAGTTAATCCTCGTTCCTTCCACAATCCAGAAGTAGTCCAGTCCCCTCTTTACTAACAAGAGATTTTCACTATAATCACAAAGATTACAATTTGCTCAAGCACACAGCTAGAGACTTCCTTGCTTGGACACATAGTCTAAGACTTCCTTGCTCAAACACACAGTATGAGACTTCCCTGCTCAGACACACAGTCTAAGACTTCCTTGCTCAAACACACAGTATGAGACTTCCTTGCTCAAACACACAGTCTAAGACTTCCTTGCTCAAACACAAAGTATGAGACTTCTAGTTGCTCAAGCACGCAGGCAAGAGACTTTTAATCAAACAGAATTACAAAGAATGTGTTTGAGTTGAACACTTAATATACTATCAGTGGTGTTCGCAAAATACAACACAGATTAAGACTCTTTCTAATTTGACAGATTTTTGTTTCCAGAAAACAGAGTAACACGTTATCAGAGTATTGAGTCTTGTTCTTCTTCTTCAATCCTTCAATCCTTTATAGAGAATTAAAGAGCTGTTGAGAAGAGCCAAATATCATCAAAGAGCCGTTGAAATAGAAGTTATGTCCAGCATTAAATTCCTTCCTGACATTGTGTGCGCAACACAGAAAACAGAGGAATGGAATTTGAATTGTTTCCTTAAAACATGGAGAGTGTTTCGTACAAGGAGACAACTGTTGCATAGAGCTGTTCTGACCGTACAGTACTTTACTGCTCACAGTTGCAATTGTTGACTTTTGCATTCCAGACTTTAGAAGCTTCTCTTCAGAACTGGCTTCAGACATTGTTCATCAGAAGCTGTCTTCAGACGCAGTTCTTCAGAAGCTGGCTACAGACGCACTATTCATTAGACGCACTCTTCAGAAGCTGGTCTTCAGACGCACTGTTGATCAGACGCACTTCTTCAGAAGTAGGCCTTCAGACGTTGCCTTCAAAAGCTCTTCTTCAGACGCTGCCTTCAGAAGCTCTTCTTCATACGCTGATTTTCTTCAGCCTTGCAACACAAGCTTCTATATTTTCCTTCTTGCTCTTAACTTGTTCTTTCATAACCATTGTTAGATACCAATCTTTAAGTATATGGTTTTGCACACTAGAATCAAGTATTAACATATCCAATTTTCTTTTTAACACTTTGTTATCATCAAAACTCAAGAGAGAGTTGTTCATACATTTTATTCCAACAATCCCCCCCTTTTTGATGATGACAAACATAAGCATTAATAGAAATTTTTTGTTAATTTAATTAACAAGTTGACTTCAGGGTCTGTGGTTTGTAAGCTCCCCTTGAGTCTGATAATCCACAAGGTGAGGTTTGTAAGCTCCCCCCGAGTCTTATCGAGGTAAATTAAATTCCATTTAAATCAAACATGTTGAGTATTAGTGCTCAAGCAATGCGTCTTCAGATGTTAAAGATGTCTTCAGAAGCAAGGAATTGGTTTTTAGGAGGTTCAGAAGCTGAAAATTGCATTTCAGGAGGTTCAGAAGCTGAAATCCTGGTTTACTGTTGATCAGAAGCAGGATGGACCTTCAGACGCAGAATGGACCTTCAGATGCAGGAAGGGTCTTCAGACGCACTGTTCAGACGTTGACCAGCGTTGACCTTCAGAAGTTGAACTTCAGAAGCTGAACTTCAAAAGCTGTTTTTAGAAGCTGGATTTTTGCTTTCCTTGTGATTAATTATGTGCGTATCTTTGGAAGATTTTTTGAAGATTTAGTCAGGCATTTGTTTTCTAGAAGTTTGATAAATTTGTTGAAGATCTTGGGGAAAGATTGGCTTCGTATTTATGTTTGAATATATTTGCTGAAGAATCTTTGCAAGATAGAATTCAGAAATATACGTTTCCTTGTTGAGCCTTTGCATATTTCAGAATCATATCTATTGAAGAATATTTGATTCAGGTTTATGAGAGCTACTGAAGCCTATATAAGGAGAGGACGTGCTGCTTATTGAAGACTGATTGAGACGAGTCAAAAACCAGAAATCAGAGATTAAGTGTCTTAGTGTTTTTGAGTTTTAAGCTTAGGCTTTATTTGTACACCACTCATATGTTCTGAGTTGGTTTAGATTGTTTGAGTTGTAATTCACTCTAAGCTTTTAAGTACGAGTGAGGTCTTTGATGTATTGAAGTTGTCTTCATAAACTGGGTGGTTTTCAGAAGTTGTTAGTAACAGGGTTGTTACTTGATTAGGAAGTAAGAGGGGGTTCTTATACTCAGGGGTTACTGGGTAGAAATCAAGACTAGTGGAGATTAAGTCAGAAGACTAGGAACAGGGGGTCTGTGTCTTGAGTCTTAAGATTAATTCCTCATAGTGGATTTCCTTCCTGGATTGGTATCCTCCAGAAGTAGGTGATGTTTGCACCGAACTGGGTTAACAAATACTGTGTGTTATTTACTTTCTGCACTTTATTTTAGCTGCTTCTGAACCTGTGCTATTGTGCTCTGTTTTGCAAATACCGTGTTCTGTTTTTTAGTTCTGATCATTAACTGCCAGAATTTCAAAACAGATGAAAAATCAAAGTGTAAATATATTCAGAATTTAAATAACAAACTGATTTCAAGGTCTAAGGTTTGTAAGCTCCCCCTAAGTCTGATAATTCACAAGGTGAGGTTTGTAAGCTCCCCTTGAGTTTTATCCAAGTTATTTAAATTCAGTTTAATTCACAGAATTGAAAATTCAGTTTATCTCACAGAAATTAAATCAGAGGCTACGAGATGAGAAAATGTTCTCCTAAGTTAATTAATTTTCAATAATAGTTAACTTATGTTCTGAGCTCAGAGCCTGAAATACTTGTTACTTTTACTCCCCCTTTTGTCATCAACAAAAACAAAATTCAAAAATTTTAAGATACAAGAGAGTGAAAAACGTGAGATAAAAAAGTTTAGAGCATTTTGTTCAGAGCATTCTGTTCAGTACCACTGAACTCTTTCAGAGCATATGGTTTAGTGCTGCTGAACTCTTTCAGACAAAACTGTTTAGTGTTTTTAAATAGGTCTAAAAGCTAAACATATAAGATGAAAGTGTGACTGTGTTGAGTGTTTTTGTTTAAAAATGTTTCAGAAACTGAAAACAGAAAAACATTACACAACTTGCACATTAATGACTTTAGGAGGGGCAAAGCACAACTTTCAAAGCTTAATTCATCACTGCCCAGCAGTTATAACTTATCAGATTCTGACCAAGTGTTAGACTACTATTCAGATTCACTCTTATTAGTGGGCCATGTGTAAAGTGTCCACTTATAATGAGTTTTATCAGAAGTCACAAAAATTCAGATTCTGAAACTCAGACTCTGATGTTTTCAGAAGCTGAACTTTCTTCAGACTCTCAAAGTGAGTGTCTGTTAAGTCTTAGCTTCTGATGAACTTTAGATTCTCAGTTTCTATTCAGAGTCAAGCAATTTTCCCAGAGATAAAATGCATGTTCAGAAACTTTTTAATAAAAATTAAATCTGTCTAATGTGAGGGGTTTTGTAAATATATCAGCCCATTGATGATCAGAATCAATGAATTGAATATCCAGAACACCCATCTGAACATAATCTCTAATGAAATGATGTTTAAATTCAATATGCTTGGCTCTTGAATGTAGAATTGGATTTTTAGACAAACAGATTACAGCAGTAATATCACAAAGATGGGTATGCTGTTTTCATGAATCTGATAGTCTTTCAAATTGGTGAGAAGCTGTTAAGTATAACAGAGAGCAAGTCATACCTCTGTTGAGCTTCTGATCTAACTCTCCTTCTTCATTCAGTTTGTTGTTGAACACCCACTTTTGTTCCAACAATGTTCTTGATTGGCTTTAGGAGAAGTGTCAGCTTTTGAGAGATTTTCAGCTACAGGAGGATTTTCAGCTTCTGGACATTCTTCAGACTTATAGAACTTGTTCAGGTTCTGAAGTGTCCACTGAGAGCAGAAGATCTGCAGAGCTCTCAATAGCTCAGTACCAATGATCTAGTCTTTGTGGTTTCCTCCAGATCCCATAGTTCCTCCCTCTTTCATGGTCAGGGTTTGGAACATAGACTTTCCTTCTGTCATGTAATGCCAGCAGCCATTGCCCAGGCACCATGACTTCCCCTTTTGTTTGGCTCTTAATCATATCTGCAACAGAAATAATTTCAGACCTAGGTACCCTTATGGGTCCTCTTGGATTAGTTCTGTTAGGTTTAGTCTTTTGTTGCACCTTGTGTCTGGAGTTATAGGACTCAGACTTGTTCAGATACCTTGAATGTGAATCCTTTAATCTTGAATAAGTCTTAGTATCAGACACTGAGTTCTTCAGAACCTGAGCTTTCAATGGTCTTGACTAAGATTTCTTCAAAACCTTAGACTTGAAGGTCTTTGGTTTTGAGCTTTTTAGAGTCTGAACCTTTGAAGACTTTGGTTCTGTTTTCTTCAGAACTTTGGACTTAAGAGTCTTTGATTATGATTTGTTCAGAATCTTGGATTCAGAAGTAGTAGGTTCTGATTTGTTAAGAACTTCAGTTTTGCCTGCTCCTGACACAAGGCAAGCTTTCAAACCTTTCTTAATACAATCAGAATCAGATGACAAATTGGCTTTCTTTTGTATCCTTTGTCTGACATTCTGAGATTTAAAAGGTTTTGTATAAACTGGTTTACTATCTTTTGAAGATTTCATAAACACAGCCTTTTTAAAATTAGAGTCTGAATTTTTCAGAGTTTGAGACTTGCTTGTCTTAGGTTCTGAACTCTTCAGACTTTGAACCTTTTCAGATTTAAAGTCTGTTTTCCACATAGTCTTAGACTTAGAACCTTTTGGTTTAGACTTTGGCAAAATTTTAGATTCTGCCTTCATCTTTCCTTTAGGTTCAGAAGTTTTGGACTCTGAGCAGTTCAGAACTTCAGAGTCAGCAGTCTCCTTTTCTGATAAATTATGTTTCTCAGAAATCTCAGAAGCAGGTACAAAACACACCTTACAGCCTTTCATAATATTTCCAGAACAGGATGGTATATTTGTTTCTTCTGAATGATTGAATGGATCATTTTTGAAACCAATACCTTCTCCTATGTTTCTGCTAATATTATAAATCATAGAAGCAATCTTACTTCTGTTGATTCCAGTTAAGATAAAATCCTGAAGAGCAATTTCATGTTCACTAGGAACTTCATCAGGTTTCATATGAACCATATCGTTGAGTTCTCTAACTTCTTCCTCAATCTCAATGATATGATTTTGAAGTTGGAGATTCTCATCAGTCAGTAAGCTGTATTTCTTTTTCAAAGATTTTAACTGAATTAGCTTGCTTCTGAGATGGTTCATAAGATCCTTAACAGTATCAACAAGTTCAGAACGAGTGAGTTCAGAATATACCTCATCTTCTTCTTCTTTAGAGTTTGATCCTGACTCTTCATCAGAAGATGTTGTAGCAATCATATCTATATTTGCTTCTTCTTCATCTTCATTCTCAGACTCAGATTCAATGTCAAGCTTATCCCATGTAGCCATAAGACTTTTCTTGAATCTGTCTTTGAAGTAGCTTGATTTAGAGCTGATCTTCTTGAATTTCTCCTTTGATCTGTCCTTTTGTAGCTCAGGACATTCAGCTCTGACATGATCAGTCTTATTGCAGTTGAAGCAACCTTTCTGTTCTTCCTTCTTGGAACCAGATCCTTTGAAGTTATTGCTCCTGTTAGAAGATTTCTTTTGTCTCTTCATCAAGTAATGAATTCTTTTAGAAAGCATTTCCAGCTCCTCAGCTTCTGAATCTTCTTCAGAATTTCCCTCAGGAAATTCTTCATCAGATTCTATAGCTTTTAGAGCTTTTAATGATTTTCCTTTAGATTTCAGTGCTATAGACTCAGAATTTCTAACAGGTTCATCTTCATTGAGTCCCAGTTCATGCACTTTGAGAGAGCTTATAAGATCTTCAATACTTAAAGTATTTAGATCTTTAGCTTCCTCAATAGCAGTCACTTTAGGTCTCCATTTAGATGGCAGACTTCTGAGGAGCTTGTTCACATGATCAGCAGTAGTATAGCTTTTCTTCAGAATCTGAAGTCTAGAAACTAGAGTCTGAAATCTTGAGAACATAGTCTCAATATTTTCATCCTCCTTCATTCTGAACAGCTCATACTGCTGAACCAGAAGATTTGCTTTTGCTTCTCTAACCTTTTTGTTTCCGTCATAGTTAGAGCAGAGAGAGGTGAACACGGCTTTTGCTGTTGATTTATCACTCAGATTCAAGTACTCATTGTGAGGTAGAGAATCCACAATGATACCTCTTACATTGTGATGCTTTCTGTAGATCTTTCTTTCAGCATCAGTAAGGCTTCTTCTATTAACAGCTACTCCTTCTTCATCAACTGGTATAGTTATACCATCTTCAATGATGTCCCATAGACTATCATTTATTCCAATGATATGACTATACATCCTGCTTTTCCACCATGAAAATTTCTCAGGATCACCAGTAAACATAGGAGGTTTATTGTGTGAGTGAGATTGCTTGTTATCTGTACCATAGTCAACACCACCACTTCTGGATGTGGATTCACCAGAAGGCATGTTTTTCTCAGGATCTTACTGACTCACTGTGAGGTGATTGAATATCAGAACCGGAGCTCTGATACCAACTGAAGGTGAGAAAAACACAAGAAGGGGGGTTGAATTGTGTTGGCTTTTTCTTTTCTTTCTCTAAAACTTAATGATAGTTCAGAATGAGTTATTGAACAGACTCTGATGCTCTGTTTTAGAGTTGTTTTGCAGTGGATATAAAGTAAATGAGAGAGAGAGAAAGCAGTTTATCCTGGTTCCTTCCACAATCCAGAAGTAGTCCAGTCCCCTTGTTACTAACAAGAGATTTTCACTATAATCACAAAGATTACAATTTGCTCAAGCACACAGCTAGAGACTTCCTTGTTTGGACACACAATCTAAGACTTCCTTGCTCAAACAGATAGTATGAGACTTCCCTGCTCAGACACACAGTCTAAGACTTCCTTGCTCAAACACACAGTATGAGACTTCCTTGCTCAAACACACAGTCTAAGACTTCCTTGCTCAAACACAAAGTATGAGACTTCTAGTTGCTCAAGCACGCAGGCAAGAGACTTTTAATCAAACAGAATTACAAAGAATATGTTTGAGTTAAACACTTGATATACTATCAGTGGTGTTCACAAAATACAACACAAATTAAGAATCTTTCTAATTTGACAGATTTGTGTTTCCAGAAAACAGAGTAACACGTTTTCAGAGTATTGAGTCTTGTTCTTCTTCTTCAATCCTTCAATCCTTTATATAGAATTAAAGAGCTGTTGAGAAGAGCCAAATATCATCAAAGAGCCGTTGCAATAGAAGCTATGTCCAGCATTAAATTCCTTCCTGACATTGTGTGCGCAACACAGAAAACAGAGGAATGGAATTTGAATTGTTTCCTTAAAACATGGAGAGTGTTTCGTACAAGGAGACAACTGTTGCATAGAGCTGTTCTGACCGTACAGTACTTTACTGTTCATAGTTGGAATTGATGACTTCTGCGTTTCAGACTTCAAAAGCTTCTCTTTAGAACTGGCTTCAGACACTGTTCATCAGAAGCTGTCTTCAGACGCAGTTCTTCAGAAGCTGGCTTCAGACGCACTGTTCATCAGACGCAGTCTTCAGAAGCTGGTCTTCAGACATACTGTTCATTAGACGCACTTCTTCAGAAGCAGGCCTTCAGACACTGCCTTTAGACGCTGCCTTCAGAAGCTCTTCTTCAGAGGCTGCCTTCAGAAGCTCTTCTTCAGACGCTGATTTTCTTCAGCCTTGCAACACAAGCTTCTATATTTTCCTTCTTGCTCTTAACTTGTTCTTTCATAACCATTGTTAGATACCAATCTTTAAGTATAATGTTATGCACACTAGAATCAAGTATTAGCATATCCAATTTTCTTTTTAACACTTTGTTATCATCAAAACTCAAGAGAGAGTTGTTCATACATTTTGTTCCAACATATTTAGATTGATGAACATACACTCCATCTTTTCATTGGTTAATTTGAATTCCAAGAAAGAACTTCAATTCTCCCATCATGCTAATTTAAATTCATCTTGCATTAACTTAGAAAATTCTTTGCAAAGAATGGCATTAGTAGAATCAAATATAATATCATCAACATAGATTTGCACAATTAAGATGTCTTTCTTTAGTGTCTTTCTGAAAAGTGTATTGTCAACTTGTCCTCTTACAAAATCATTTTTAAGCAAGAAATTACTTAGTCTCTCATACCAAGCTGTGGGAGCTTATTTCAGACCATACAGTGATTTCTTAAGTTTAAAAACAAAATCTGGATTTTTTAAATCTTCAAAACCAGGAGGTTGTTTGACATACACTTCTTCAGAAATAACTCCATTTAAAAAAGCACTCTTAACATCCATTTGATATAAGATGATATTATGATTTACTGCATAGGAAAAAAGTAACCTGATTGCTTCCAGTCTTGCAACTGGAGCAAATGTTTCAGTGTAGTCTATTCCTTCCTGCTGACTGTAGCCTTGAGAAACAAGTCTAGCATTGTTTCTGACTACTTCTCCTTGTTCATTCAGCTTGTTTCTGAACACCCATTTTGTTCCAATAATGTTCTTATGATTTGGTTTTGCAACTAAATCCCAAACATCATTTCTTTGAAACTGATTGAGTTCTTCTTGCATAGCCACAATCCATCCATCATCTGCAAGTGCTTCATCAACTGTTGTAGGTTCAATCATTGACAGTAGTCCAATCAAAGAGTCATTCTGACAGAATGTTGATTTGGTCTTTCTTGGACTATCCTTATTTCCAATAATTAACTCTTCAGGATGTGAAGACTTGTACTTGAATGAGTTTCTGGGTGGATTTGCTTCTTGATAATCATTAAGACCTTGTTCAGAACCATCTTGAACTTGATTAGCTTCAGGAGGAGTGTCAGCTTCTGAGAGTTTTTCAGCTTCTGCAGTATTTGAAATTCTGGCCAGGCAATAAGATACTTAACAGGTTCTGGTTCTGATTAAAACTTAGCAGGTTCTGAACAGAACTTAGCACAATTATAATAGCAAATAATAGGCAGAAAATAAACGTGCAGGAAAGCTAAAGAACACACAAGGTTTGTTAACCCAGTTCGGAGTAAACACCTCCTACTCTGGGGGATACCAATCCAGGAAGGAAATCCACTATTGGATTTAATCCTCAAGACTCAGACACTGACTCCCAGTTTATATCCCAAGCAATTAATCTCCACCTAGTCAGACTTCTACCCAACTCTGAGTATTAGAATCCTCTAACTTCCTATTCAAGCAACTAAACCTAGCTACTTGAACAACCCTTAACAATACCCTGTTTTTGAACACAATTTCAATGACAACACTTCATTCGTACCTAAAGGCTTAGAATGAATTACAACTTAATCAAACACCTAAACCAACTCTAACAGAGTGGTGCACAATAAAGCTAAAAGCTTAAAAAATACTAAGACTCAATTCTCTGATCTTAAACTCTATAATTCGTGTGTCTTCAAATCATAGCAGCAATCTCCTTTTATAGACTTCAGTGGCTCTTCTTAATTCTGTAACCAATCTTCTGAATTTGATTTGTTTCTGAATTATGATTGGTCCAATCAAGTAACAAATAAAACTGCTTTGTATCTTTGAAAGATTTAAAACAGAAAATACGAAGATCATGAAACTCAACCAAATCTTCAATGATATCTTCTCCAATATAATCATCATTCTAGAAGCAATTATACAAAGATAATTCCTTGCTAAATCTCCCAAGATACGCGCAAAAGCTAATCTGAAAACCCAGCTTCTGATGAGGTCAACAGAAGTCAACGCTGGCTTCAGAACCTGAATTCAGCTTCTGAACTGCTACAGTGCATTCAGCTTCTGATGGCATTTTCAGCTTCTGAATGGCTCCAAATGAAAAACCTTGCAACTGAAGAAATGTTCAACTTATGGAGATGCTTCTATTCAACACTTTGGTTTTGCCAAACAATGCAGCCAACACCAAAATACTCAACAATCTCTCCCTTTGGAAAATTTTTGGCTAAAACCATCCAAGTTCTTCAATCTCCCTTATAATCAACTCAGCAATGAAGAACTCCACAATAATACATCATAGCACATAAATTAGGCAGCAGACAAAACACTTTTTGAGCTATGTTAAACAATAGCTGATCATCACAACCATGGTATCAGAACTCCTGATCAACTCCTGATCATCATACACACTCCCCCTGAAGCTTCACAAACATAAACAACCACTCCAGCTTCACAACACTCCCCCTGCTTCTGAACTACAGAGACATGGTAGCAGAGCATATCAGAAGTACACTTTATGGTATCAGAGCACACTTTAGGAGCTGAACACAATTGTTCTTCAGGACCACACTTCAGGATCACAGAAACACTAAGGATCATAACAATCTTGTACTCCCCCTGAGACACATACTCCCCCTCAATAGCATCTTGACAGCTCTTGTTATATTGATTCTGAACACTGAGCTTCACACATAACTTCTGAGTAGCAACACTTTGCATAAGATTTTTGGTATCAGAGCCAACACAATACATAATTTTCTCCCCCTTTTTAGCCACAAAATTCTGACAAATCTCAGACTTCAAATAGGGAATAAAATCAAAGCAGATAACACAGATCCTTGTAAACATATCAGATTCAGACTCAGGTTCAGGATCACATTTAACATAGGCACAACTGGCAGGTACTCTATCTTCCTTACATCCAGTTTGCAGTAATTGATATAACTCTTCATGCAAACACACACCTAACTTGCTCCTTAAGTTTTCAAACTGCTTAGCATCCAAGGCCTTTGTGAAAATGTCAGTAACTTGTTCTTCAGTAGCTACATGTTCCAGCTGAATAATCTTGTCCTCCACAAGGTTTCTGATAAAATGGTGTCTGATGTCTATGTGTTTGGTTCTGCTGTGCTGTATTGGGTTCTTAGAGATGTTGATAGCACTCAAATTGTCACAAAATAAAGTCATAACACCTTGTTTCATGTTGTACTCTTCCAGCATCTGTTTCATCCACACCAGTTGTGAGCAACTACTCCCAACAGCAATATACTCAGCTTCAACAGTTGACAATGAAACACAGTTTTGTTTCTTGCTGAACCAAGAAATAAGATTATTTCCCAAAAAGAAACAACCTCCTGAGGTGCTCTTCATGTCATCAACACTTCCAGCCCAGTCAGCATCACAAAATCCCATCAGTTCAGAACTTGAACTGTGTGAATACATGATTCCATAGTCACTTGTGCTATTCACATACTTCAGGATCCTTTTAACTTGTGTCAGATGACTCATCTTAGGATCAGCTTGATATCTTGCACAAACTCCAACAGCATAAGTGATATCAGGTCTGCTTGCAGTAAAATACAATAAGCTCCCTATCATGCTCCTATATTGACTTTGATCTACTGATATTCCATGTTCATCCTTAGTCAACTTCAGGTGAGTAGCAGCTGGTGTCTTCTTATGAGCAGCAGATTCCATTCCAAACTTTTTCACTATGTTCTTGGCATACTTAGTTTGAGAAATGAAGATTGTATCTTCCATTTGTTTGACTTGTAACCCAAGAAAGTATGTCAGTTCACCAACTAAGCTCATTTCAAATTCTGACTGCATTTGCTGAACAAACAATTTGACCATCTTCTGAGACATCCCTCCAAACACTATATCATCCACATAAATCTGAGCAATCATCAGACTCCCACTTTCATCTTTCACAAACAAAGTCTTATCAGAACCTCCTTTTCTGTAACCTTGAGCCACAAGAAACTGAGTCAGCCTGTCATACCATGCTCTTGGTGCTTGCTACAATCCATACAAGGCTTTCTTCAATTTGTAAACATGATTTGGAAATTTATGATCCACAAATCCTTTAGGCTGTTCAACATACACTTCTTCTTGCAGATATCCATTCAGAAAAGCACTCTTCACATCCATCTGAAATAGTTTGAACTTGAGAATGCAGGATACACCCAACAGTAGTCTTATGGACTCTAGTCTGGCCACAGGTGCAAAGGTTTCATCAAAATCCAATCCCTCTACTTGAGTATAACCCTGAGCAACCAACCTAGCCTTGTTTCTGACTACAGTACCATTCTCATCTATTTTATTCTTGTAAATCCATTTAGTACCAATCACATTCAACCCTTCAGGTCTTTGAACCAGATCCCACACTTCACTCCTTTTGAATTGATTCAACTCATCTTGCATTGCTTCAATCCAAAATTCATCAGTTAGGGCTTCTTTCACATTTTTGGGTTCAAACTTAGACACAAAACAAGAATCAGTAGCAGCTGGTTCTGATCTCCTGGTTCTGACCCCTTGATCCAAACTCCCAATGATAAGCTCCTTAGGATGATCCTTCTGAACTCTAATTGATGGCCCTTTATTGGTAGGATCATGTTCTGGATGAACTTCTGCATCTTCATACTCTGGAAGATTTTCTGCTTCTGAAGTTTGTTCTTCTGATACTTCAGACTCTGGAACAACTTCAGACTTACCTCTATCTTTCTCAGCAGACAGGTCATCAATTACCACATTAATGGACTCCATCACAACCTTTGTTCTGGAATTAAACACCCTATAAGCTCTGTTGTTCACTGAATAACCCAGGAATATGCCCTCATCAGACTTAGGATCCAGTTTTCTTCTATTCTCTCTGTCAGCCAAGATATAGCATCTGCTCCCAAAAACATGAAAATATTTCACAGTTGGCTTCCTCCCTTTCCACAATTCATAGAGAGTAGATGTTGTTCCCTTTTTCAAAGTGACTCTATTGTGTATGTAACATGTAGTGTTCATAGCTTCAGCCCAAAACATATATGGCAGCTTCTTAGCATGCAGCATAACCCTTGCACCTTCTGCTAATGTCCTATTCTTCCTCTCAACTACACCATTTTGCTGAGGTGTGATAGGTGCAGAAAACTCATGCTTTATACCTTCAGAAGCACAGAATTCTGAGAAACTCTTGTTTTCAAATTCTTTGCCATGGTCACTTCTGATTCTGATTATGCCACAATCCTTTTCTCTTTGTAATTGAATACATAGGTCTTTAAAAACTTCAAAGGTATCAGATTTTTCTCTCACAAAACTGATCCATGTGAATCTTGAGTAATCATCAACCATTACAAAAGCATACCTCTTGCCTCCAATACTCTCAACTTGCATAAGCCCCATCAAATCCATATGAACAAGTTCTAGTACTTTAGTAGTTATCTGGTGAACTAATCTGGGATGAGACTTTCTTGTTTGTTTCCCAATTTGACAATCACCACAAACATTGTCCTCATTGATCTTCAGATTAGGTACACCTCTGATAGCTTCAGTATTTAGGATTTTCTTCATGCCTTTCAGATGCAGATGTCCCAGTTTCTGGTGCCAGAGTTTGACTTCCTCTTCTGAGCTCATAAGACAAGAAGTCAGACTTCTTTCTTCTTCAGAAACCCACAAATAACAATTGTCTTTGGATCTGCAGCCTCTCATCTGAACTTTCCCTTCTTGATCAGCAACAATACACTCTTGCTTGTTGAAATTAACCTTCAATTCTTGATCACAAAGTTGGCTAATACTGATCAGATTAGAAGTTAATCCTTCCACCAGTAGCACATCATTCAGTCTGGGCAAACCTTCTCTGATCAAATCACCAATACCCAGAATCTGACCTTTTACACCATCTCCAAATGTCACATAACTTCTGGAGTATGATCTGATATTGCTCAGCAGCTTCTTCACACCAGTCATGTGCCTTGAACACCCACTATCAAAATACCAGTCTTCTTTTGAAGTGGCTCTCAGTGAAGTATGAGCAATCAGGCCTACATTCTGAACTTTGGGCTTCCACACCTTCTGAACATTGTGTCTGATAGTAGCTGGTTCCACTTTTCTATACTGAAAATGTTCATGATAGCCATAAAGTTTGAAGCAGAATGGTTTGATATGCCCTTTCTTTCCACAATGATGACAGATCCATGGATGATTTCTCCTCCTTCTGTTTCTGAAAAATTTCTGGGACAGCTTCTGAGGTAGCACCTGATCATGCTTCTGACCTTGCATCTGAGGTCTCTTCTGAGCTTGCTTTTGAGGTCTCATCTGAATATGCTTCTGACCTTGCATCTGAGCTTGTTTCTGAGGTCTCTTCTTTGATGTTCCAACCATAGAATCATGAGTTTGAGTAGCAGGAACAAAATTCATCTGTTTAGGAATCTGAGTCTGATCAACAAAACCTAAACCAGTTTTTCCTTGTTGCTGATTCCCCAAAATGTCCTCCAACTTATCAGTAGCAGAGTTCAACATCTTCACTTGCTTCTTCATTTGATCAAGTTGGGAGTTCAGTTGGTTCACTTCTTCTTTTAAATCTGAATTCTGCACTAATAGTTCACCTTTTTCAGCCTCCAGTTGAAGAATAGTCTCCTTCTGATCCAAAACTTGTTTGCAAACCTCAGCACTTCTGGTATACAGCTTCTTGTAGTTATCAGCTAGTTCATCATATGAGGTTTTAGCAGCTTCGGACACAGATGAGGCTTCAGACTCTGAGTCAGACTCTGAAAAGGTCTCAGACTCTAAAACAGCTTCCTTCTTCAAGATAGCTCCTGACCTTACAACCAGACCAGTATCACACATACCAGATTCACTTCCAGCATCTTCTTCAGAATCATCATCAGACCATGCAACTGCTAGGCTTTTCTTCTGCTTCTTAAGAAAAGTAGGACATTCAGACTTGATATGTCCATACCCCTCACACTCATAGCATTGCACACCTTTGGCTTGGTTACTTTTCTCCTCAGACTTGGTCTTCTTCTCATCAGTTTGTTGCTTTTTGTTATTGAATCTGAAGTTCTAACCTTTGGCTTTGGTTTTTCTGTTAACATTCTTCAGAATCTTGTTGAATTGTTTTCCCAGCAACACTAGAGCTTCTGATAAGTCATCCTCATCAGACTCTTGTTGATCATCAGCTTCAGAATTCACACTAAAAGCTACACCTTTTCCTTTCTTCTCAGTCTGTTTGCAAAAGGCTGTTTCAAAATTGAGCAATGACCCAATCAGCTCCTCAAGCTTCATAGTGGTAATATCATGAGCCTCTTCAATTGCTGTCACCTTCATATCAAATCTTCTGGGCAGGGATCTGAGAATTTTTCTTACTAACTTCTCATCAGACATCTTTTCACCAAGAGAATCAAAAGAATTTGCCATGTCCAGCACATTCATGTAGAAATCCTGGATATTTTCATCCTCCTTCATCTTCAAGTTCTCAAACTTAGTGGTCAGCAACTGCAATCTGGACATCTTCACCTTAGAAGTTCCTTCATGAGTGGTTTTCAGAATTTCCCAAGCATCCTTAGCCACAGTACATTGTTTGATAAGTCTGAACATGTTCTGATCAACACCATTAAAGATAGCATTCAAAGCTTTTGAATTTCCCAGTGACAGATCATCTTCTGCTTTGGTCCATTCCTCCTCAGGCTTCAGAACCTCAGTCTTGTTACCATCTTTGTCTGTATACACAGGATGATCCCAGCCTTTAATCACAGCTTTCCAAGTCCTGCTGTCAATAGACTTTAGAAAAGCACACATCCTAGATTTCCAATACTCATAGTTTGTGCCATCTAGTAGGGGTGGTCTATTAACATAGCCTCCTTCTCTATCCATGCTTGCCAGAAATTAATCCCTCTGGATCTCACCCAAAATACAGGCAGGGTGCCTGCTCTGATGCCAATTGAAATTCTGGCCAGGCAATAAGATATTTAACAGGTTCTGGTTCTGATTAAAACTTAGCAGGTTCTGAACAGAACTTAGCACAATTATAATAGCAAATAATAGGCAGAAAATAAACGTGCAGGAAAGCTAAAGAACACACAAGGTTTGTTAACCCAGTTCGGAGTAAACACCTCCTACTCTGGGGGATACCAATCCAGGAAGGAAATCCACTATTGGATTTAATCCTCAAGACTCAGACACTGACTCCCAGTTCCTATCCCAAGCAATTAACCTCCACCTAGTCAGACTTCTACCCAACTCTGAGTATTAGAATCCTCTAACTTCCTATTCAAACAACTAAACCCAGCTACTTGAACAACCCTTAACAATACCCTGTTTTTGAACACAATTTCAATGACAACACTTCATTCGTACCTAAAGGCTTAGAATGAATTACAACTTAATCAAACACCTAAACCAACTCTAACAGAGTGGTGCACAATAAAGCTAAAAGCTTAAAAAATACTAAGACTCAATTCTCTGATCTTAAACTCTATAATTCGTGTGTCTTCAAATCATAGCAGCAATCTCCTTTTATAGACTTCAGTGGCTCTTCTTAATTCTGTAACCAATCTTCTGAATTTTATTTGTTTCTGAATTATGATTGGTCCAATCAAGTAACAAATAAAACTGCTTTGTATCTTTGAAAGATTTAAAACAGAAAATACGAAGATCATGAAACTCAACCAAATCTTCAATGATATCTTCTCCAATATAATCATCATTCTAGAAGCAATTATACAAAGATAATTCCTTGCTAAATCTCCCAAGATACGCGCAAAAGCTAATCTGAAAACCCAGCTTCTGATGAGGTCAACAGAAGTCAACGCTGGCTTCAGAACCTGAATTCAGCTTCTGAACTGCTACAGTGCATTCAGCTTCTGATGGCATTTTCAGCTTCTGAATGGCTCCAAATGAAAAACCTTGCAACTGAAGAAATGTTCAACTTATGGAGATGCTTCTATTCAACACTTTGGTTTTGCCAAACAATGCAGCCAACACCAAAATACTCAACAGTATTTTCAGCTTCTGAACTTTCTTCAGACTCAGAATTCTGTTCAGGTTCTGAAGTGTCCACTGAGAGCCGTATATCTTCAAAACTCTCAACTAGCTCTGATATTTTATTATCAGGCTTCTTGTTATCAAACCTAATGTGTATTGATTATTCAACAACATGTGTTTCAGAATTGTACACTCTGTATGCTTTAGATCTCTCAGAGTATCCTTAAAAGATACCCTTGTGAGCCTTAGCATCAAATTTCTTTAGGTAGACTTTATTGTTCAGAATGTAACATGTACATCTAAACTGATGAAATTAAGAAATGCTTGGCTTTCTTCCTTTGAATATTTCATATGCTGTTTTATTCAGAATTGGTCTTATATAGATCCTATTCTGAATATAACATGCTGTGTTAACAGCTTCTGCCCAGAAGTACTTTGCAATTTTAGATTCATGAATCATGGTTCTGGCCATTTCTTGCAAAGATCTGTTCTTTCTCTCTACAACTCCATTTTGTTGTGGAGTTCTAGGAGAAGAGAACTCATGGAGAATTCCATGATCTTCACAAAAAGTTTCAAATGGTTCATTTTCAAATTCACCACCATGATCACTTCTAACTTTTAAACTTTTCAAATCATTTTCTGTTTGTACTTGTTTGCAGAATTTGTTGAACACATCATATGTTTCATTTGTGGTTCGTAGGAATTTAACCCAAGTCCATCAAATGTAATCATCAACAATTACTAACCCATACTTTTTCCCATTGATTGATGCTGTTCCAACAGGACCAAACAGATCAATGTGAAGTAGTTCTAAGGGTCTGGAGGTAGAAACAATGTTTTTGGATTTAAAAGAGTGTCGCGTCGAATTTCGGATATCAAGCTATTGGGAAGCGTTGAATCACTAATTTTAAATCACGACTGAACTTTTAATTTTCCGGGGAGAAAAGGAAAAAAGTTCGAAATTACCTTGAAAAAAAGATTTTAGGTTCGAGAGTCGATTATGCGAGGGGAAGGTATTAGCACCCCTCACATCCGTTGTACTCAACGGGAACCTCTTAGTTGGCTTAGGCTTAAAATGTTTCAAAGTTTTACTTCCGTGTTTGAATATATAAAAGGGAAAAGGAAAATATGATGTAAAGGGAAAAAAGGGATAAAAACAAACGAAAGGGAAAAAAGAAAGTTTTTATTAATGGGCTTGACAAGATGTCGATCTTGCTCCTACGTATCTCCCGGTAGTCGGAGAATTCAAAGAGTACGTAGTTCTTTGGTAGAAAAAGTTTGTATGTTGGTTCGTTTTAATTAAAAAAGATTTGATGACGCACAAAGGCGTAAAATGTTTAAATGACGGACGCACATTAAGGTGATGGTAATCGCACAAGGCGTAAAAGCTGAAAAGATAAAAAGACGGACGCACATTAAGGCGATAAACTCGCACAAGGCGTAAAATGTTGAAAAGACAAACGCACATTAAGGCGATAAACTCGCACAAGGCGTAAATGGTTGAAAATAAACGCGCAAAGGCGCGAAAGGTTCGGATTGACCACGAGGGCCAAGAAAAGGTTAAAAATGGCCTCGGAGGACCAAAGGAAGATTGAGCGTGCTAGACGCGTCAAAGGTGGAATGACGATTGCCCGAACGACGAGACATACGTCACGCATTCGTGCAACCGAGGTTTGGGGAGACATACGTCAAGCCATTCCCGTTTCATTCAAGTTTGGTTGGTTGAAAATCAAAGAAATCTCAAAGGGAACCAAAACACTTGTTTTTAAAAAAGGGAAAGTTGTAAAAATGAAAAGAAATCACGAACAAATTTGTTGCTCGAGTTTATTGAAAATCATGAACATTACTTGTTGCCTAAGCTATTGAAACTCAAGAACAAGCGTTTGTTCAAGTTTGAAAGATGAGCAAAAATCATAAAACATGCACAAATTTTGGAAAATGTACAAGTTCGGCTCGATTTGAGTTTGGTTTTTAAAAAGAGTGAGCAAGCTCGACTCAAGTTCATGTTTTGATTGAAAATCATGAACAACGTTGTTGTTCAAGTTTGGTTTTGGAAGTAAAGAACTTAGCCTATTGCTCAAACTTAATGTTGAAAATTTAAGAACATAACTTGTTGTGCAAGTTACTCAAAATTTACGCACGAACTTGTAAAATTTCCAAAGTTGTGCAATATTATGGATATGGTTTGAACAAAAAGGTATTTTAACCCTCTTTAGGTTCTGAATCAAGGGCTGGAACCCCAAAAATTTGTCATTTGGAAGCCTGATTCACATTCTGAGTTTCACATACTTCGCAGAGCAACCAGAACTTGGCTCTGCGAAGTCAGGTTCTGCTGTGGTCGCACTGCGAACATACTTTGCTCTGCAAAGTATGCGAAATTTTGAACTCAGAAGCTGTTTCTGAACAGAAGTTCAAAAACTGCTTCTAAGCAAGCTTCAGAACCTAAAGGGGGGTTAAGAAGCTTTGCAAAAATTGGGAAAAAGGAGTGTAAAAACTCAGTTTTAAGGCTTGGCCCCTTTGAGATTCCTTTTGAGTTTCAAAAGGGGTTTTTGTGCAAAAAATGAAATTGAACAAAGCAAGAGATGCAAACAGCAATCAAAATGAAAGATAAAGATTATAGGAGACTTACAGAACTCCTAGCAATGCTTGTGCAAGAGGTTGGAAGTGGTTTACTTGATTGGTTAGAGGTTATGGACAATGAACTCTAACTTGCTTTTGGTTCACTTTCAATGCTGCAATGTGAGGGATTTTTGTATGAATTTCGTGTGTATTGTGGCTGTTTTTCTGGTGTGTCAATGTGTGAATTCAGTGTGTAAGGTTTCAATTGTATATATGGTCCCTAATCCTTGTGCCTTGCCATTCCTTTTATAGGCAAAAATGCAATCCAATGCAATGATAGCAAATCTCTATATCCTAGCTGATTTGTGGGCTAAATCCAGGCTAAATGGCTTTGCATTTAATGCTAAAGGATAGAAGTTACTTGCCTTGTGCCAAGGGTCAAGACCTTGACTGATTTCAGCCACAAAACCCAGCTGATTCTAGAAGGTAATGATGGAAAAAACTGAAAAACAGGGCAGCTGCAATTTGTGTGATTCTTGGGATCAATCCTTGCAATCTTGGAAGGCCAAGCAATGAAAACGTGTACTGCCATGTACAGGGAGATTGGGGGAAGCAAAATGAGCATGTGGGCTGGTGTGTGGGAGGAGAAATCCAGCTCAAAACAGGGCAGCACAAACAGCTTTTTGCAAACAAAAACCACTTGAGTTTGACTGGTTTTGGTGGAGAAATAAGGAAGGAAAGGGGTCAAGTAGCTGGCTGGCAAGCTCAGGTTGGAGGATAGGTCAATTGGGGGGACAAGAGCTGACCAAGGGCAGCCAATTTGATTAAGCACATGTTAGGTTGGATGAAAATCCTTCTTTCCTTTTACCTTTAATGTCACACATTAACTCTTGCTTTGCTGCATCATTTCAGCCACAAATAGCAATAACAATAATAATAATAATACTAATAATAATAACTACAAATGAAAACAAAACAGATAAATCAAAGAAATAAAAATTCTGCAGAAAAATCGCAGAGGTCGCAGTACGAAGGTCACTTCGCACTGCGAACTCCCTTTTTTTTTGAATTTTTGTATTTTCTTAAAATAAAACAAAATAAAAATAAGAATAAAATAATAATAAAATGAATATAAATAAGGATAATGGCAAGTGTAATAATGAAAGTGATAATGTAAAAGTAATAATGGCAATAATAATAAAGATAATAATAAAAATGAAAAAGTTAATAATATTAGTAATTAATAAAAAATAATGATTAATAAGAATAATAATAATAAAATATTGATAAAAGGATAAAAATACAAAAGTAAAGGTATTAATGAGGATAAAGACAATGTTTATAAAGGTGGTAATGCTTATGTAAATAAAATGTAAATGAAATGATAAAAAGTAATAAAAATGATGAAATAATAAAATATAAAAACAAAGAAAAATGAGTCAAAAAATGGGGTATGACAGATGCCCCTATTTAAGTTTCTTCGTCCCGGAGATTGAAAGTGAAATTTTGAAATGGACGGGTCGAAGAGACTTAAATATAGAGTACACCATTTTTGACTAAATGCATGTATGCGAATGTTATGAATGCTTGTAATATAAATATGAATGCAAAGACGGCAAAGACGACCACACTGGGGATAAAAAGAGACAAAGGGGATACCCGGGTTCGTTAAAGAAGCGAGATCCGACTCTACTGGGGATAGTGTTCCACTGGTGAGAAGGGTTGTCTACTACCAGAATGATAGCTTAATAAAGACAACAGATCAAAATCACTTCGTGGCTTCACCGGGGATTTCATCTTACCTACTACCGTTATGATGGTAGCTTAATGAAGGTAAGAGAAGACAAAGTATACTACTCAGTGGGGAAAATATTTACCTACTACCGTTGCGACGACAGCTAAATGAAGGTAAAAGCAAATGTTAGCTGTTCGGGTTAAATTCCGAACTGCCACTGAACGAGAGATAAAGGGTTAAAAGTCAGCTGTTCGGGTTAAATTCCGAACTACCACTGAAGACAGGGAACAAAAGGTTAAAAGGTCAGCTGTTCGAGTTAAATTTCGAACTACCACTGAGGATAAAAACAAAGTCAGCTGTTCGGGTTAAATTTCGAACTACCACTGAGGATAAAAACAAAGGGTTAAAAGGTCAGCTGTTCGGGTTAAATTCCGAACTACCACCGAGGATAAAAACAAAGTCAGCTGTTCGGGTTAAATTCCGAACTACTACTGAGGATAAAAACAAAGTCAGCTGTTCGGGTTAAATTCCGAACTACCACTGAGGATAAAAACAAAATCAGCTGTTCGGGTTAAATTCCGAACTACTACTGAGGATAAAAACAAAGTCAGCTGTTCGGGTTAAATTCCGAACTACCACTGAGGATAAAAACAAAGTCAGCTGTTCGGGTTAAATTCCGAACTACTACTGAGGATAAAAACAAAATCAGTTGTTCGGGTTAAATTCCGAACTACCACTGACGACACTGGGGAAACTGCTGACAAACTGCTCATTACAGAATTGCCATTTGGCATAACAAGATAAAAATGCGCAAGTTGTTCTTTTGAACTGCCACTTGGCAACAACACTGGGGAATATGGATAAGTTGTTCATTTGAACTGCCACTTGGCATAAAAGGTGACATCTCTGGACCAGATAGACTGGGGGGACGACACTTGGGGAAAAAGGAGTTCACAAATTTTCATGATTGATTGGTGAGACTCATGATGGTTTAGAGCAACCGTGTATGAATGATATTGTAGTATGTTGCATGCATAAATGTACGTATGTATGACTGCATGAATGTATGAATGTATGAATGTACAAATGTATGACCTTCACTGGGGATGTCGTGAGAAAGGTTGACTTGTAACGGGGATACACAAATTGTTCGTTAAAGAACTGCCCCTTGGTATAAGAATATAATGAGATTGCGCAAGTTGTTCATTAAAGAACTACCGCTTGGCGAAAAGGAGATTGACACCCCTAGACCAGACAGACTGGGGATGACGCTCGACTATTTGCTAGGGGAAAATAAGTTGTGGGAGATGCATGATATGAATATGAGATGCATGTTAATGAATGAGTTTGATATGATGCATGAATTATGCTGACCCGTGGGATAACAGATGTCACGTTGGACGCTGGGGTTATGATTTGGGTGCCGAGCAAAGTCGGGCTTGGATGAGATACCGAGCGAGGTCGGGCTTTGGTAAGATGCTAAGTGAGGTCGGGCTTTGGGGTTGAGACTCCACTGGGGGGTGCCAATAAAATTGGGCCTTGTTTGTGACTTCGCTGGGGATAAAAGGATCATTTTGGAAGCATGATCGATATCCAGCCTTAGATGCCAATGGTGGTTGGGCTCTTGTGAGTAGGTGCCAATGACAATTGGGCTTTCGGTTGTTTGGACAAAGATTGACTTCCTGGGGAGTTTGTTAACCCGCTGGGGATTGTGCTAATCCGCTGGGGAGAAGAACTGATGATTCCGCCGGGGATTCTTATACTTTGGTTGGCAAGTCCTTGCCTGAATCGTTCTTTCGGGCTCTTGATTCACTGGGGATACTCCCTATTGATTGACTGAGGATTCAGTTGGGGAATCCTTTTTTGCAATTGACCATGATCGGCCTGCGAAGCTTTATCCGTTTTAAGGACAGACATCGATGTATACTTCAAATATTCATGAGTTCGAAAGGAATGTGTTTGTTATTTTGTAAAAGATAAAAGACTCACAAAATGATTTTTTTGTTTGAAAAAGTTTTTTGTTTTAAAGTACTATCACCAAGAATAAAAATGAATGAAAGAATAGAACAAAACGAATGGGAATTTTGATAAAAGGTAAAGAATGTTGGGAAATGAAATTTATTAATGGGGTGGTGGCCTGCCAAAGGCGTGGCTCCTTTGTGATCTTACAAAGTTTGAAGAAAAAATGGTAAATATAAAAGGGGGGTACATTGAACACGATGGCCACTAGTATCCCTGATAACTTTGAATCCCTTGTTTGGATGCTTCTGATTCGGAGTCTTCAGACAATTGGTGTGCCCCAAGCGGATTATGACCAATCCGGTGTAGTTACTTTGTCTTTTGATCCTTAATTTTTGCACAGGTCGTCCTTGTTTGACCTATCAGGATGATTATTTCTGTTTGTGTCTCTAATTTTTGCCTGGACCGCCTTTTCAGGTTTTCAGTCCACCGAGACGTTCATTTTTGCCTAAGCCGCCCTTTCAGGTTTTCGACTTACCGAACTGTTCTTTTGTTTTTAGACAAAGTATTTCTTGACTACATCGGAGTTCACAGGACGCGGAAAATCCTCGCTGTCCATTGTTGTGAGGATCAAGGCTCCTCCGGAGAAAACTCTCTTGATGACATACAGGCCTTCGTAGTTAGGCGTCCATTTCCCCCTAGAGTCGGGTTGAAAAGATAGGATCCTTTTAAGCACGAGGTCTCCTTCTTGGATTTCACGAGGACGAACCTTCTTGTCAAAAGCTTGTTTCATCCTCTGTTGATACAGTTGTCCATGACACAAGGCAGTCATGCGTTTTTCCTCGATTAAGTTCAACTGATCGTATCTGTTTTGACACCATTCAGCCTCTGACAACTTAGCTTCCATCAAGATTCTCAATGATGGGATTTTGAATTCTACGGGGAGCACTTCTTCCATGCCGTATACTAAAGAGAAAGGGGTTGCCCCTGTTGATGTACGTACTGAAGTACGATACCCGTGTAATGCATATGGTAGCATCTCATGCCAATCCTTGTACGTGACTACCATCTTTTGCACTATTTTCTTGATGTTTTTGTTTGCAGCTTCGACTGCAACATTCATCTGAGGTCTATAAGGAGAAGAGTTATGATGCTCGATCTTGAACTCTTTGCATAGCTCCTTCATCATTTTGTTATTCAGATTGGTCTCATTATCTGTGATGATCTTGCTGGGAATACCATATCGACAGATGATATGATTCTTAATAAATCGGACCACCACTTGTTTGGTGACGTTAGCATATGATGCAGCTTCAACCCATTTGGTGAAATAGTCAATCGCCACTAAGATGAAGCGATGTCCATTTGAAGCTTTGGGTTCAATCCTACCAATCATGTCGATGCCCCACATGGAGAAAGGCCATGGTGAAGAGAGGACATTCAGAGCCGTTGGTGGCATGTGGATCTTGTCCGCATAAACTTGACATTTGTGGCATTTCCTGGCATGCTTGTAGCAATCGCTTTCCAAGGTCATCCAGTAATATCCGGCTCTCAAGATCTTCCTGGCCATTGTGTGTCCACTGGAATGAGTTCCAAAGGAACCTTCATGTATCTCATGCATTATGAGATCCGCTTCTTGCTCATCAACACATCTGAGCAACACCATATCAAAATTCCTCTTGTATAGAACTTCCCCATTTAGAAAGAAGTTGCCAGCTAATCTTCGCAGAGTTTTTTTATCCTTGTTGGATGCCCCATGCGGGTACTCTTGCTTTTGGAGGAAACATTTGATGTCATGGAACCATGGCTGGTTATCTATGACTGCTTCGGCTGCAAACACATGTGCAGGCCTTTCTAGGTGCTGAACCTTGATTGTTGGAATTTCATTTCGACGGCTGACCTCATACATGGAAGACAAGGTTGCCAAAGCATCGGCCATTTGATTCTCATCTCGAGGAATGTGATGCAACTTGACTTTGTTGAAAAAGGTTAGCAAACGTCTTGCGTAATCTTTGTAAGGGATCAAGCCGGTGTGGCGAGTTTCCCAATCTCCATTGATTTGATTGATCACAAGAGCTGAGTCTCCGTAAATGTCGAGGTTCTTGATCCTTAGATCAATAGCTTCCTCAATTCCTAGGATACAAGCTTCATACTCTGCCATATTGTTTGTACAGTCGAATGATAGTCTTGCAGCAAAAGGGAGATGTTTGCCCTCAGGGGTGACGATGACTGCTCCAATTCCGTTGCCATAGACATTGACAGCTCCATCAAAGATTAACTTCCATCTAGATTCGGGATCTGAACCTTCGCCGAGTAGTGGTTCGTCACAATCCTTCATCTTTAGATACATGATTTCTTCATCGGGGAAGTCAAACTTGATTGGTTGATAATCCTCAATTGGTTGATGAGCCAAATGGTCAGCAAGAATACTGGCTTTGATAGCTTTCTGAGTGTGGTACTCGATGTCATATTCCGATAACAACATCTGCCAATGGGCGATCCTTCCGGTTAAGGCGGGCTTTTCAAAGATATACTTGATCGGATCCATTTTGGATATCAACCAAGTAGTATGATTGAGCATGTAGTGACGAAGACGCCTAGCAGCCCAGGCTAATGCACAACAAGTCTTTTCGAGTAGAGAGTATCGGGACTCGCAGTCCGTAAACTTCTTGCTTAGGTAGTAGACAGCGTGCTCTTTTCTACCGGTCTCGTCTTGTTGTCCGAGTACACAACCCATGGAGTCCTCCAATACGGTTAAGTACATGATTAAAGGTCTTCCTTCGACTGGAGGAATAAGTATTGGAGGTTCTAGCAGGTACTCCTTGATGCTGTCAAAAGCTTTCTGGCAATCTTCAGTCCATACCACTTCTTGATTTTTGCGAAGTAGCTTGGAGATGGGCCCACAAGTGGCGGTCATATGGGATATGAATCTAGAGATGTAATTTAAACGTCCTAGAAATCCCCTTACTTGCTTCTCAGTTTGGGGAGCAGGCATTTCTCTGATAGCTTTGACCTTATCGGGATCTACCTCGATACCCTTTTGGCTGACAATGAAACCTAGGAGTTTTCCCGATCTCACGCCGAATGTACATTTGTTGGGGTTTAGGCGAAGCCGATATTTTCTCAGGCGTTGAAACATCTTTAACAAATACTCGACATGTTCCTCTTCAGTTCCTGATTTGACAATCATGTCGTCGACATACACTTCCATTTCTTTGTGTATCATGTTGTGGAAGAGAGTAGTCATGCCCCTTTGGTAGGTAGCACTCGCATTTGTTAAGCCAAAAGGCATCACTTGATAGCAGAAGGTACCCCAAGGTGTAATGAAAGACGTTTTTTCTCTATCTTCAACAGCCATTTTAATCTGATTATATCCCGAAAAGCCATCCATGAAGAAGAATACCTTGGATTTGGCAGTATTGTCGACCAATATGTCAATGTGGGGTAAAGGGAAGTCGTCTTTTGGACTAGCCTTGTTTAAATCTCGGTAGTCGACGCACATTCTGACTTTACCATCTTTCTTGGGAACTGGCACAATGTTGGCCAACCATTGAGGGTATTCTGAGGTAACGAGAAATCCAGCATTAATTTGCTTTTGCACTTCCTCTTTGATCTTAAGAGCCATGTCAGGGCGAGTTCTTCTCAACTTCTGCTTGACGGGCGGACATTCAGGTTTTAGAGGTAAGTGGTGCTCCACAATCTCAGGATCCAACCCTGGCATATCTTGGTATGACCATGCAAAGATATCCACATATTCCTCAAGAAGCTTGACTACTTTCTCCTTGACGGGCGCATCCAATAACGCTCCAATCTTAATTTCCTTCTTTTCCTTTTCAGAACCCAAGTTGATGACCTCTACCGTTTCCTCGTGAGGCTGAATGGTCTTCCTCTCTTGCTCTAATAGGCGCTTGATCTCATCCGGGATTTCTTCATCCTCTTCCTCTTCCGCTTCGTAAACAGGGAATTCAAAGGTGGGAGGGAGCCTAGGGTTAAGGTGTTCAACGGGTTTATGGGTGCTTAGTCTGCATATGATGGATGATTGATTTTAGTAAAAGATAAAAAATGCAGACTCTTTGAAATTGAAGAAAAGAAAAATGTTTTTGGTTTTTTTTTGTATTACCATTTTTTTGAAAATGACAAAAAGAAAAAAAAGACAACGTATAAATACGTAGAGGTTGTGATAGAAACAAACGATTTTTATTACTTGATGATAGCATATTAAACAAGCCCTACATGAGTCTCCCTTCGCTTCGGGCGAGACGAAGGGGTTTTTTTGAAAAAGATAAATAAACAAACACATTACTTTGACAACGGAACAACAGAAGGAACATCGACGGCAACCCAATTGCGGCAAGCTCCTCCGGGCGTTACATGGACATGTGCTGTTTCTTCCGGCCCATCTTCAGTGATGGCGTTGGTTTCCTTTGTGGAGTGAATGCAACTGGCACTGCGAAAGATGTTCTCGAGAGGTTCGATGCTAGTGCTTGGTTCGGTAACTCTTGTAGTTGGAGTGAAACCTAACCCTTCTCTAAGCTTACGTTCTGGCAGACTTATTATTTTTCCCCAATCCGGGAATAAGTCATCTTGCACCGCTCTTTGTGCGCTTTTGAAAGAAGACATGGACGCTCCACTCTTTGTGGCACTCTCATCATCTAAGGAAAGACCTTGGAATGACGTCCCATCAACGGTATCAGCACCGATGAAAGAGAAAGCTGACAGATGGCTGATTAACAGAGCTTCCTCCCCTCCCACAGTGACTAGCTTTCCATTCTTCACAAATTTTAGCTTTTGATGCAGTGTGGATGTCACTGCTCCGGCCTCGTGGATCCACGGTCGGCCTAACAAACAACTGTACGCTGCTTGTATATCCATTACTTGGAAGGTTATTTGGAAGACAGATGGCCCGATTGTAATAGGTAAATCCACCTCCCCGATCACCGATTTCTTCGAGCCATCAAAGGCTTTAACAACTACCCCACTTTGCCTCATGGGGGTCCCCTGGTAGGAAAGCTGGTCAAGGGTTGTCTTGGCCATTACGTTCAATGAAGAGCCGGTGTCTACAAGTACGTTTGATAAAGCATCCGACTTGCAGTTCACCGATATGTGTAATGCCAAATTATGGTGCCTTCCTTGCTCCGGGAGTTCGTCATCACTGAAGCTTAAGCTATTGCAGACAGTGATGTTTCCGACAATGCCTCTGAATTGGCCGAGGGTTATGTCGTGCTCCACAAAGGCTTGGTCCAAGACCCTCATTAATGATTCTCTATGTGCGTCGGAGTTTAACAATAAGGACAACATAGAGATTTTGAAGGCGTTTGCAACAACTGGTCCACGACCTTGTATTCGCTCTTCTTGATTAGCTTTAATACCTCATCGAGATCCGAATCGGCATTTGCCCCACTGGGCTGACCTACATCTTTGCTCGTGCAGGGGTCTTGGGTTGGCTTTGGTTCAAATACCGGGGTACTGATCTTTTCTTGGACTGTTGTGGGAAGAACACGTCCACTCCTTAGCACTTTGCTACTGTCCGTGATATTACCGACAGGGGCTAAGGGGGGAATAGGTACTTCTTGCCCGTTGTTTAACATGGTTGCAAGGTACTTGTAAGGAACTGCTTTGTTGGAAGTGTATGGGGCAGGCCCCGGTAAACATATTACGAGTGGAGTAGCGGTAGGCTCTTGGCTGCTGAAAGCTACCTCCAAGTCTTCTGGGATATCAAACTCCGGAATTATGACACATACACTTTTGTCCTTCGTCGTGACAACAAACTCCTTTTTGTCCATTAGTCCTTGTATGTCGTTTTGGATTTGCATACATCCTTGAGGACTTACCGAACACTCTTAGCAACTAGCATGATCGTGCTCGAACATAGCTGCCTTACACATCTTGATGTGTAGTGGAACTAAAGGCGTCCTGATGTTTTGGGCCTTCAAAATAGGACTGGTTCCTTGATATTCTTGAACCATGTTGATTGAGGAGCCATGGTTCGGCAGCGGGTTAGTTTGGAAATTTGGGTTTGAGTCCTTGAAGGTCAATACTTTGGTACGAACTAGCCTTTGGACCTCATCTTTAAGAGGGAAGCAATGTTCAATGTCATGGCCTGGTGCCCCTTGATGGTATGCACAAGTAAGGTCAAGGCGATACCATGGAGGTTGTGCGCCCTCGTTAAAAAACGCGCAATCCTCCGAGGACGTCCGCGAACGCTCGGAGGGCCTTGTGAAGTCGCCACCAAAGTTTTTGTGTAAAGGGAACGTTGATAAACCCTTAAGTTTTTTGTTTGAAGGGAAACGATAATAAAACCCTTGACAATGAGGAAAAGGACTGGTCATCGCAACCATTGTCGGGTTCGGGAGTCGATTACGCAAGGGGAAGGTATTAGCACCCCTCACGTCCATTGTACTCAACGGGAACCTCCTATTTGGCTAAAGCTTAAAATGTTTTTAATTGTTTTGCGCGCATGCTTATCTATGTCAAAAGAAAATATAACAAAAAGGGGGAAGAAAGAGATGAAAACAAATGAAAGGGAAAAAGAAAGTTTTTTATTATTGCGCTTGACAAGATGTCGATCTTGCTCCTACGTATCTCCCGGTAGTCGGAGAATTCAAAGCGTACGTAGTTCTTTGGTAGAAAAACGTACATATGTTGGTTAATTTTAAATGGACGATGTTTTAACCGTATTCTTGCGATTAAACGTAGCTTGTATGCTCGCGTATGGGAGACTTAAGCGTATTAACTTGTATGCTCGCGCATGGGAGGCTTAAGCGTTTGTTTAGGAATCGCGCTTAGAATAGGTAAAACATGTCCGGTGGGTAGAAGGGTTCGAATTGGTCGCTTTGGGACCAAAATGGGTGCAATGGACTCAAACGAGTCGATCATTGACCGGTGTGACTCCAATGAGTCGGGGGATTGAATCTAGTGGCCACGGGGGACCAAAAGGTTCAGATTGACCACAAGGGGCCAAGATTTGGTTTGGTATGGTTGGATACGTTGAAAAAGGAATGACGATTGTCCGAACGACGAGACATACGTCACGCATTCGTACAATCGGGGCAATGGAGAGACATACGTCACACCATCCCTTTTTCATTCAAGTTTTTGGTTGAATCTCTTAGAAATCCCAAAGTTTATCAAAACATTTGGTTTGAAACCCAAGATGAAGAGGTTTTAGCAATTTTGTTAGAAAACGCACAAGTTCGGCTCATTTTGCGAACGGTTTTGAAAAGCGAACAAATTCGGCTTATGTTCACGTTTGGGTTTTAAAAATGATGAACAATGTTTATTGTTCAAGTTTGGATTGAAAGTGATGAACATATCTGGTTTGTTCAAGTTGTTTTGAGAGGTTGGGGACATAACTTGTTTTGCAAGTTATCTTCAAAAGTGTTACCCGAACTTGCAAATTTTCCAATATTATGCAAAATCCTTGAATTGGTTTGAGTAAAATGAGTTTTAAAACTCCTAGGTTCTGAGCTCTTGGGCTAGAACCTCAAAAAATTGGCCATTTGGGAGCCTAAACTCAGATTCTGAGTTCTGTCATGGTCGCACTGCGACCATGACTTCGCACTGCGAACAATGCGAATTTTTTAGTTCAGAAGCTGTTTCTGAACTGTTGTTCAGAAACAACTTCTGAACACACTCAGGACCTTTTAGGAGAGTGAAAAGATTTGAGTTTTTGCAATGAAAAGAGATGGACAAACCAGTTTTGATGTTTTGCAAACCTTGGGATTTCTTTTGGAATTCAAAAGGGGTTTTTAGAACAAAAAGGTTTTGAACCAAAATTGATATGCAAGCACAATTGGAAATGCAAGATAATGACTTAGAAACTTACAGAGATCCTTAGCAAAGCTCCAGCTGCAATGAACTTGGATTGGTTGAAGGTTCTTGCAAAGGTTTTTGAATGTTGGATATGGAGCAATGAACTTTGTAATGCTTTGTGTTTGGCTGGTTTTTGCTAGTGCTTTGTATTGGTTTTTCTCTGGTTATTTGTAGGTGTTTATGAGTAGTGTTTCTTTGTGAATAATTGCTTGTAGAATGCTGCATTTCCTCTTGCCTTGCATCTCTATTTATAGGCCAAAATGCAATCCAATGCAATGATGGAAAATCCATAGGACCTAGCTGATTTGTGGGCTAAATTCAGGCTAAAAGGCTTTGCATTTAATGCTAATGGATAGAGGCAACCTTGCCTTGTGCCAAGGGTTAAAGTCTTGACTGATTTCAGCCACAAATTCAATGGTCTTTGGATAGAAATGATGATGAACATGGCTGGATTGCAATTGGCTATGCTTGGGGAATGATCCTTGCAATCTCAATGGTTGAACAATAAAAACGTGCACTGTGATGTGCGGAGATTGGGGGATGCAAAAGGCTACATGTGGCTGGTGTGAGAGGGATGAAAAGCTGCCAAAAAACAGGGCAAGCAATCATGGCTTTTTCAAGTGAAAAACCAGCTGGGTTTGACTGGTTTTGGGGGAGCAAGCAGGAAGAAAGTCTTCAAGCAGGTGGCTGGCAACCTTGGGGTGGTTAACAGGTCACTTGGGAGGGACAAGAGCTGCCCAAGGGCAAGCCCACTTGCTTGTCACATGCTAGGTTGGAAGAAAAAGCTTCTTTCCTTGGCATTAATGGCAAGTCTCTTAACTCTGGCTTTGCTGAGCCCAAATAGCCATGAATGCTGATTAAAATAATTATGTAAATGATGTGTAACAAAAACTGGAATTAAATCAAAGAAACCAAAAATCTGCAGAAAAATCGCAGACTTCGCAGTGCGAAGTGAGCTTCGCAGTGCGAAGTCATCATTTTTGAAATGTTGACTTTTTTGTTGACGTTTGTTGACTTTGACTTTTTTCCCCTCTTTGATTTTTTTGATTTTTTTGTTTTAAAAGGCTTAGGACAAAATTGGGGTACTACAGCTGCCCCTACTTAATTGTGTCTTTGCATAGAGTGTGTGAGTGCCGAGGGCATCTCATGAACTCTTTGCGAAGATCAATTAAGTAAAAGAAGGACCCGAATTTTGTCCTTCGCGGTACGAAAGCAAGGTAAAAGATCGTCACTTAAACATCTGAGACGTGTATGAACGCTCAAAAGGTTAGGCGATTAGATCTGAAGAGAAAAAGATTGTCACCTAATCAGGTGATTTCAATCTGCGAGATGTGTATGAACGCTCGAAAGGTGAAAAAGCCTACGAGACGTGTATGAACGCTCGAAAGGTGAAAAAGCCTACGAGACGTGTATGAACGCTCGAAAGGTGAAAAACCTACGAGACGTGTATGAACGCTCGAAAGGTGAAGAGCCTACGAGACGTGTATGAACGCTCGAAAGGTTGAAAAGCCTACGAGACGTGTATGAACGCTCGAAAGGTGAAAAGCCTACGAGACGTGTATGAACGCTCGAAAGGTGAAAAGGCCTACGAGACGTGTATGAACGCTCGAAAGGTGAAAAGCCTACGAGACGTGTATGAACGCTCGAAAGGTTGAAAAGCCTACGAGACGTGTATGAACGCTCGAAAGGTGAAAAGCCTA
The DNA here is from genome assembly GCA_018208015.1 of Medicago ruthenica. Classification (NCBI taxonomy): domain Eukaryota; kingdom Viridiplantae; phylum Streptophyta; class Magnoliopsida; order Fabales; family Fabaceae; genus Medicago; species Medicago ruthenica. Next base: position 20,028,302 of record CM031376.1, read on the forward strand.
CGAGACGTGTATGAACGCTCGAAAGGTGAAAAGCCTACGAGACGTGTATGAACGCTCGAAAGGTGAAAAGCCTACGAGACGTGTATGAACGCTCGAAAGGTGAAAAAGCCTACGAGACGTGTATGAACGCTCGAAAGGTGAAAAGGCCTACGAGACGTGTATGAACGCTCGAAAGGTGAAAGATCGCCATCTAAACAAGTGGTTGGATCTGACAAAGATAAAGGATCGTCACCTAAACAGGTGGCCTTAATCTGGAATAAGATAAAGGATCGTCACCTAAACAGGTGGCCTTAATCTGGAATGATCATCACCTAAATAGGTGATTGGATTCGAAAAATTCGTCGCCTGAATAGGTGCTTAGACTTAACTGGGGAAATAGGATCTACCACTGTAGGGATAGTGTAATCGTCTCTAGGCATGGCTAGTACTTAGATTGTTGAAAAGGGAAACATGATTGTATGATGCATGACATGCTTCATGTTGTTTTATGCAATATGTTATGCAATATGATATGATATGAGGTAGACTCAATCTGAATTTCGTTTTAGAAAACTCAGCTGGGGCGTCCTAATGGCCGTGAGCAGGTTACCTGGGGATGTGATAAGTTTGGGAAGGAAACCGCCGGGGTTATTCCCGGAGAACTTACTGGGGAAGCTCTGGAATGGGTCCACTGGGGAACACTAGGGATGATTAATGGATGTTGGTGAATATGTGATATTCACTGGAGAATCCTCGTGGGGGGGATGCATGACATGAATATGAAATGCATGTATTGAATGATTTGAATATGCATGCGTGAATGAAATTGACATGATGCATGTATGAATTATGCATGATATGCATGTATGATGATTGGGTTTCCCCTCTTTTGGGTTGGGACTCCCTGGGGGATGTCAATAAGGTTTGGGCTTCATGGGGATATAAGGATCATTTTGGAAGCATGATCGATATCCAGCCTTGTTTGATGGGAGAGATGTTTGGGGTGTTTTGACTGGGGAATTTTTGTTCCTCTTGTATGACCGATAAACTTGATGAGACAAGATTAGACCAGTGGGGTAAAAAATGGACCGGTATTGCATTATAAACACTCGGTAATCCTCAAAAAGGGATGACGTCTCAGGGGACATATTTGAATATTGACGGGGCAAAGCCACGATAATTGATAAAGGATAAATACCTCGTGGGGATTGTTAATGCGCTGGGCAAATCGTGCTAATCTGCTGGGGAGCAGAACTGATGATTCCGCTGGGGATGCTTGTGCTTTGTTTGGCCAATCTTGCTTGAATCGTCCCTTCAGGCTCTCGATTCGATGGGGATATTCCTTTTTGATTCACCGATGACCAGAAATCCCTTTAGCAATTAACCATACTCGGCCTGCGAGTTTTATCTGCTCTATGGGTAGATATTGATGCACACTTTTAAGTACTCACAATTCAGAGAAAAATGTGTTTGTTATTATTTATCCAAAACATAAAAGATTCCACATAAGTTTTTTTGGAAAATTTTGTTTTAAAGCACTATCATAAAAATGGGAAATTTTGGCAAAAGTAAAAGACTTCGCTTGGGAAGAATTTTGTTAATGGGGTGGTGACCTGCCCCAAAGATGTGGCTCCTTTGATCGTGTTTGGGATTACTGATGACAATTGGGCCTTTTGTTGGGTGATTGAGGAATGTTAATGACAATTGGGCTCTTTGTGAATTGTAGGGAGAGTGCCAAGCATGGTTGGGTTTTGATGGTTGGTGCACCGGGTATAATTGGGTCTTGGTTTAAAATTGTGGGCGCCAATGGAAATTGGGCTTTATTTGTCGGGATGCCGAGTGAGGTCGGGTTTTGATGATTGGATGCCGAGCGAGGTCGGATTTTGATGATTGGATGCCGAGCGAGGTCGGGCTTTGATGATTGGATGCCGAGCGAGGTCGGGCTTTGATGATTGGATGCCGAGCGAGGTCGGGCTTTGATGATTGGTTGATTCATATGAAATTTGCGCATGCAATTTTAATGCCCTCATTATTCCGAGATTGTACTGAAAAATTCGAAATAAATACCACACAAAAAATTATATCGTACAGTTCAAGTTAATAACATGTCTATTAATGAACCAACCTATCACTCATTTAAGTAAAAGAACAGATTGAAAATTAATGTGAGGGGTATTGAACACTCATCCGGCAAGTTTGCTAACATTCCGATCGAGTTATGTGTCCATCTAGTTATTGTTTCTTAAAAGCATAAAAGCATTGATCAAAAGGTCTTTGAGGGTTGTAATTTGGCTGGGTTACAAAAGAAATGTCATATGTGGGGAAATTGAATTCAAATGGCCAAGCAAGAAGGAACATTCTTCCTATCTTATACCTTTTTGTTCAAATTACAATTTTGGTGATTCATAAATGCTTTCCTTTTGATCTTGACAACTCTTGGATTTTATCGATCTTTTCTTTTCTTTTCTCTTTTCTTTTTCTTGGTTTGCTTTCTTTCTTTCTTTCTTTTCTTTGGTTGTCAAGATCAAATAGGAAATTCACCGTTACTTGACTTTCACAACCTCCCTTTTCTCCCCAACTTATTTCAGGATGATACCCTAATTGAATGTTCCTTCCTCTTTTGGCAAGGGACACTAATCATGATGGTTAAGGGTTCAAAAATTGAAAGAAAATTATCAGAATTTAGTGACGATTTATCCATGAACTGAAAAAAAAAAATTTACAAACTCCGGCAATCTCATTAAGCAATTGAGCTTATGAAAGTTGGCAGTTCACAGTTAACAATTCTGATTTGTTAGGCTCGAAGGGGTTTAACAAATACTCACTTCTCACAGGGTAGGCTATTTGTGGTCAATCGTTTTTACTCATATTCAAACAAATGCCTTGATCATGTCAATACTCTTATGCAATTAAAAAAAGAAAATCCAGATTTAACATAAAAAGATCGAGTTAAACAAAAATGTCGGTCTCCTGCATATGTGTTATGATGACTTTTGAGGATTCCTCACATCTGGCTGGTTCTAAATGGTTCACAGAACAAACATATTAATAACGCAAATTGTATGGTATAACTTGGTATGGAATACACATTCCCCTTTCAAGCTTAATCATGGAAAAATAGGAGACATGCATTTAGCTTTGCAAAAATTTATCAAATTTATCATTACCATTCGTCTATGGTTAAAAAAAAAAAAAAATTGGCTCAATCCGCTGCGGGAAGATTTGTCGAATTCACATTACCAATGATTCAAAGCCAGAAATTTCGACATTTACGCATATTAAGATTAAGCAGGCATGATGATGATGTAAAGGCCAAGCAATAAAAGAAAGAGTACTCGAATAACAACAAAACAAGAGTACGAACATAGATACAAAGCATTAAACAAAGGAAGCTTCTAAAGAGTGTACGAGAAAAATAACATAAACATAAACAACAAAAACATGAGAAAGCATAAAAAAAAAGGGACCACTCAAGGAGTGAAAGCCTCATCATCCTCAGTCTCCTCATCCTCGTCATCCTCGTCCTCATCATCCTCGTCCTCATCATCTCCATCATCTCCTCCCTGGCCTCCGGCCGCTGCACCACTGCCTCCTGCCTCTGAATACTCTGACCTATCCCCGGGCCAACGACCATGAGCTGCGAACATCTCGGGTGTCGGTATCTAATCGTCGGGATCTGTCGGCCTACCCAGCTGCCTCTGAAGGCGATACATGGAATCATGCATCATGGTCATGTATCGATGAGTGGAAGCATTCTGCTCCATTATGAAAGTGCAAGTGTGATGACCCTGTGATGCTGGTGGAGGTCTAGGCCGTGGCTGCTGTGCCCTCGCCGCTCTCCTTCCTATGCAGTGTCTGGAGATATACTCATCCGTGATCGGGTTCTTTATGGTCTCGGACACATGAGGAGGGATGGCTACTCGGGCTTCCCGGCAGAGTCCCATGATAAGACCCGGGAAAGCAAGCGGGCACATCTTCTTGGTCGGTGGCTTGATGCCACTCTCGACCACTATCTTAATCTCTTGGCAGATTGCCCTAGCCACATCTACTTGTCTATTGGTGAGGATATAGTAGATTAGGGGGGTGACGTCCAAGGTGGTGGAGGAGGTATGGCTCTTTGGCTTTATATTGTGAACTATAAGGTGGAAGATGACTTGAGCATAGGTGGTGAGGTTGTTCTTGAGGGCTCTGGTAGGCTGCCCCGCCGCATTGAGCTCATAGCCCTTTCCGGATTGGAAGATGGTCTGGGCGTAGAGATCGTGGTTCCAATTACCACGGTTTTGGTGCTTATGGAAAGCACAAAGTTCATCATTCTCAAGTTGGAAGGGGTTGTGGAGATATGTGTTGATGGCGTCGCGGTCGAATCTAATGATCCGACCATGCACCATGGTTTGATAGGTGAACTCTCCCTCTGGCTCCACGGGAATGGCGTTTGCATAAAATTCCCGGATAATATCATAATTAAGGTTTAGGGGAGGGTTCACCAAAACTCCCCAACGGCGTTGGTTTATCAACCGGGCCAACTCTCGCCAGGTGCCCTGCTCGCCTATGATGAACTGCCTCTCAGCCCAGAACGTTCTGCCGAGAAGCTCTTCGTACCTCTATTGGTTCCGGAGGCTTAGGAAGCGAGAGGCGTCAAATCCCCCTTGAGGTCTTGATCCTGACGCTTCACCCCTTAATCGTTTTCCCGCTGGTCTTGGTGCCATCTACAAGAAAAAGGCAAAGTCAACATGATTGCAAGTGATATGAGGTGAAACAAGTGGAATTAAAAGGAAAAAATGAGAAAAAAACATGGGTTCTGTTTCTGCTAAGGTCGCACTGCGAAGGCACGTTCGCAGTGCGAAGGTGTTCGAACAGTTCTGGGTTACCCAGAAAACGGTTGCAGTGCGAAGTTGAACTTTGCTCTGCGACCATGACAGCAAAAATCCTAGAAATCTAACCCATACCCCTGGTCTAAGCTTCTCTCTAAAATACAATGCATGTAGATAAACGACCTTAGAATCATGACTGGGTCGAAAGAAACTCTTAACCATTCTCTTTCTTTCAATTTTTGCAAATGGGGTTTTCAAAAACAACTTGGAAATTGAAAGAAACAGGCTTGTTTCAGATACCCATGATGCATGCTTACTAAATCTCAACCTAATATAGCAAACTAGGGACTAAATGCAGCTTATTACGAACTTAAACTCTAAAAATGGGAAATTCAAAATTAGAAACCCTAAAACCCAAATAGTTGTAATGCGAATTAGAGATAAACAGAGGAAAAAGAAAGGAATCATACCTGGTAGTTGGTTCTGAATGGAATAAAGCACAAACTTAAAGAAAGGAAGATTCACAAATGGGTATGCCCACTCTTTTTTAAGATTTGAGAGTTTCTCCCTCTTTTTTTTTTTGAAGTAATGGAATAAAAGTTATTATTTTATTAGTTTTAAGGGTTAAGGGAAAAAGAAAACGGTTGGATAAAAGGGATAGTGGAAATGGGTGGTTGAGAGGGAGTAAATGAAGGGTCAGCCATTTTGAGAACTGAGCTGACAAAATTCACGTACTTCGCACTGCGAAGTACTTTTGCTCTGCGAACTTCAAAGTTAACTTCGCAGTGCGAAGATACCTTTGCTCTGCGAAGTGCTCGAATTCTGGAAAAAAAAATTGCTTCCTCCCAACACATTGGTCATTTCTATCCCCAACTATGATTATGCATATAAAAACAAATAATAAACAAATAAATATTGATTGCCCCTGATAAAGTAAGACACAATGCAACAAATGTGAATGGGTGATATGCGGAGGTTCGGAATTTCCCCCCATCCTCACGTGTAGGCTCTAAAGGTGGAATTTCCTAAGAAGAGGTCCCTAGAGTCATAGATCTCACATGGAATTAGGGTTGTCTATAGACATACGTCAACATGACTTCAATTAATTCCACGTGAAAATCTCCTCTAAGCGGGGTTGGGCATCCTACCTCACGGACATACGTCAACGCGGGCTTCCGCTCACAACCACCATTCTAACTTAGTTTTTTCTCAAGCTCGGGTAGAGAGCCTCACACGTCCGGCATTAACCCGAACAATGTGGAGTAACATCGCTTAAGTAACCCCCGCATTTGATATATATGATATGAATATAAAGCAAAATAAAACATTTATAAACATAAAGCATGAATATGATATGGATAAAAATAAAAGCATGCGCGTAAATAAAAATAAAAACAATTGGCTTAAAAGCCAAATAGGATAGGCTTGATTCGCTAGTGGGAAAAGGGTCCCCAGTGAAGTCGCCAGCTGTGCGCCCTCGTTAAAAAACGTGCAATCCTCCGAGGACGTCCGCGAACGCTCGGAGGGCCTTGTGAAGTCGCCACCAAAGTTTTTGTGTAAAGGGAACGTTGATAAGCCCTTAAGTTTTTTGTTTGAAGGGAAACGATAATAAAACCCTTGACGATGAGGAAAAGGACTGGTCATCGCAACCATTGTCGGGTTCGGGAGTCGATTACGCAAGGGGAAGGTATTAGCACCCCTCACGTCCGTTGTACTCAACGGGAACCTCCTATTTGGCTAAAGCTTAAAATGTTTTTAATTGTTTTGCGCGCATGCTTATCTATGTCAAAAGAAAATATAACAAAAAGGGGGAAGAAAGAGATGAAAACAAACGAAAGGGAAAAAGAAAGTTTTTTATTATTGCGCTTGACAAGATGTCGATCTTGCTCCTACGTATCTCCCGGTAGTCGGAGAATTCAAAGCGTACGTAGTTCTTTGGTAGAAAAACGTACATATGTTGGTTAATTTTAAATGGACGATGTTTTAACCGTATTCTTGCGATTAAACGTAGCTTGTATGCTCGCGTATGGGAGACTTAAGCGTATTAACTTGTATGCTCGCGCATGGGAGGCTTAAGCGTTTGTTTAGGAATCGCGCTTAGAATAGGTAAAACATGTCCGGTGGGTAGAAGGGTTCGAATTGGTCGCTTTTGGGACCAAAATGGGTGCAATGGACTCAAACGAGTCGATCATTGACCGGTGTGACTCCAATGAGTCGGGGGATTGAATCTAGTGGCCACGGGGGACCAAAAGGTTCGGATTGCCAACAAGGGGCCAAGATTTGGTTTGGTATGGTTGGATACGTTGAAAAAGGAATGACGATTGTCCGAACGACGAGACATACGTCACGCATTCGTACAATCGGGGCAATGGAGAGACATACGTCACACCATCCCTTTTTCATTCAAGTTTTTGGTTGAATCTCTTAGAAATCCCAAAGTTTATCAAAACATTTGGTTTGAAACCCAAGATGAAGAGGTTTTAGCAATTTTGTTAGAAAACGCACAAGTTCGGCTCATTTTGCGAACGGTTTTGAAAAGCGAACAAATTCGGCTTATGTTCACGTTTGGGTTTTAAAAATGATGAACAATGTTTATTGTTCAAGTTTGGATTGAAAGTGATGAACATAGCTGGTTTGTTCAAGTTGTTTTGAGAGGTTGGGGACATAACTTGTTTTGCAAGTTATCCTCAAAAGTGTTACCCGAACTTGCGAATTTTCCAATATTATGCAAAATCCTTGAATTGGTTTGAGTAAAATGAGTTTTAAAACTCCTAGGTTCTGAGCTCTTGGGCTAGAACCTCAAAAAATTGGCCATTTGGGAGCCTAAACTCAGATTCTGAGTTCTGTCATGGTCGCACTGCGACCATGACTTCGCACTGCGAACAATGCGAATTTTTGAGTTCAGAAGCTGTTTCTGAACTGTTGTTCAGAAACAACTTCTGAACACACTCAGGACCTTTTAGGAGAGTGAAAAGATTTGAGTTTTTGCAATGAAAAGAGATGGACAAACCAGTTTTGATGTTTTGCAAACCTTGGGATTTCTTTTGGAATTCAAAAGGGGTTTTTAGAACAAAAAGGTTTTGAACCAAAATTGGTATGCAAGCACAATTGGAAATGCAAGATAATGACTTAGAAACTTACAGAGATCCTTAGCAAAGCTCCAGCTGCAATGAACTTGGATTGGTTGAAGGTTCTTGCAAAGGTTTTTGAATGTTGGATATGGAGCAATGAACTTTGTAATGCTTTGTGTTTGGCTGGTTTTTGCTAGTGCTTTGTATTGGTTTTTCTCTGGTTATTTGTAGGTGTTTATGAGTAGTGTTTCTTTGTGAATAATTGCTTGTAGAATGATGCATTTCCTCTTGCCTTGCATCTCTATTTATAGGCCAAAATGCAATCCAATGCAATGATGGAAAATCCATAGGACCTAGCTGATTTGTGGGCTAAATTCAGGCTAAAAGGCTTTGCATTTAATGCTAATGGATAGAGGCAACCTTGCCTTGTGCCAAGGGTTAAAGTCTTGACTGATTTCAGCCACAAATTCAATGGTCTTTGGATAGAAATGATGATGAACATGGCTGGATTGCAATTGGCTATGCTTGGGGATTGATCCTTGCAATCTCAATGGTTGAACAATAAAAAAGTGCACTGTGATGTGCGGAGATTGGGGGATGCAAAAGGCTACATGTGGCTGGTGTGAGAGGGATGAAAAGCTGCCAAAAAACAGGGCAAGCAATCATGGCTTTTTCAAGTGAAAAACCAGCTGGGTTTGACTGGTTTTGGGGGACCAAGCAGGAAGAAAGTCTTCAAGCAGGTGGCTGGCAACCTTGGGGTTGTTAACAGATCACTTGGGAGGGACAAGAGCTGCCCAAGGGCAAGCCCACTTGCTTGTCACATGCTAGGTTGGAAGAAAAAGCTTCTTTCCTTGGCATTAATGGCAAGTCTCTTAACTCTGGCTTTGCTGAGCCCAAATAGCCATGAATGCTGATTAAAATAATTATGTAAATGATATGTAACAAAAACTGGAATTAAATCAAAGAAACCAAAAATCTGCAGAAAAATCGCAGACTTCGCAGTGCGAAGTCATCATTTTTGAAATGTTGACTTTTTTGTTGACTTTTGTTGACTTTGACTTTTTTCCCCTCTTTGATTTTTTTGATTTTTTTGTTTTAAAAGGCTTAGGACAAAATTGGGGTACTACAGAGGTAATACACCCGGTACGGGAGGTGGTGCTCTTGTTTGTACGAGATTTCTCGCAAGTAAAGCCGGGAGCAAGTCCGCGTACTTCATGGGTATCGGATCGAATGCCATCCTTGGACGATTCTGATGGTTGAAGGGCTGTTGAGGTGCTCGAGGTCGGTATTGTTGCTGACCTTGGGGGCGCGGTTGTTGGTAATGTTGTTGTGGATTTTGTGGGTGCTGTTGTTGATATGATTGTTGATAATGAGGGGCAGGCCTTTGTGGGACCTGAATTTGGTAATTTGGAGGTGTAGAGATGGAAGGTGAGATGGTAGAGACATGTGGATATGCCGAGTACCCTTGATGAGGTCCTCCATGGCCAATCATGCCAATATCCTGCTCTTTCTTTCTTGGGTAGCTACCCCCGAATCTCTTTGTGCTGCTAGATGGAGCACTTTCCTTCACTAAGCGTCCTTCTCGTACCGCGTCCTCCAAACGTACGCCCATGCTTACCATTTCTGTGAAGTCGCTTGGCGCACTGGCAACCATTCGCTCATAGTAAAAGGAACCAAGAGTGTTTAAAAAGATCTTGGTCATTTCCTTTTCTTCTAAAGGCGGGCTAATCTGAGCCGTTATCTCTCTCCACCTTTGTGCGTACTCCTTAAAGGTCTCTTTGTCCTTTTGGGCCATGGCCCAGAGTTGGTCTCGGTCCGGGGCCATGTCCAAATTGTATTTATACTGGCGGACAAATGCCTCTCCCAAGTCGTTGAAGGTTTGGATTTTGGTACTATCCAAACCCATGTACCACTTCAAAGCGGCACCGGTTAAACTATCTTGGAAGTAATGGATGAGCAATTGATGGTTGTCGGTTTGAGTCGAAATTTTCCTTGCGTACATTACCAAGTGACTTTGCGGGCAAGTGTTCCCCTTATACTTTTCAAAATCCGGGACCTTAAATTTAGGAGGGATTTTGATGTTGGGTACAAGGCAGAGGTCATGGGCGTCTTTCCCGAATAAATCTTTCCCTCGGAGGGCTTTAATTTCCTTTTGCATTTCATCAAATTTTTCTTGGAAATCAGCCATCCTATCTTGGGCACCTAAACTCTCGGCATGAAAAATAGGCCCGTGATCAAACGGAGTGGTATGAACCACTGGTGTAAAGAAGGTCGCAGTAGCCTGGGTGAAGGTAACCTCGGGTTGGGAGACCGGGGTTTCTTGAAGAGTAGTGGGAATAGGGATGAATTCTTCACCGAAGTCAAACGGCATGCCCCATGTACAACCGGGGGGTCTAGTGTATTGTTGAGTACCGGCATGTATGGTTGGAGTTGAAGTAGAAGCTGATGCTTGAGCTTGAGAGCTAGAGGGAGGAGGAGGTGTTGGGATTTGTTCGGCCGCTAGTAACTTCACTAACTCCGATAATTTTTCCATCTCCGTTCGCATAGATGTCAACTCTTCACGAAGCTCCTGATTCTCTTGTTCTAAATTCTCCATCTTTCTCTTTATGGTTGCTCGGGTATTGTATGAGTGGGTTGCTTCGGGACGATGAGCCACTTTTCCTTACGGGAAGACACGTAGTGTTGCGGAGAAAATGCGAACACTGAAGACTCAATTCGGATTATAAGAAATCCTGAGGATAAGAAAAGGGAAATGAGTTTTGGACTTGAGGATGGACGTATGCATGATGATGAATGATGTATGTAAATGCATGAAAATTTTTGTTTTGCTTTATAAGGAAATTAAAAAGTGTGCAATTAATATTAGCAATTAGAAGTATTAAAGGCCGGGAAATTAACATTGTCCAAAATATATTTATTTGATTGAATAACATTGAGATTACAAAGTGTAACTAATGCTAATACAAATCAAATAGCCGCTCGCTTTTTGGCCTTGTCTATTTCCTCCCTATAGAAATCTACGGTGTCCTTGCAGAATTTCATAAATTTCTGGACCTCCGTAGGGATGACAAAATAAGGCATGACCATCTCGGCCTTTGCTAGTTTCTTTGGAAGCTCGGCAATGACCAAGTTTGAGAATGCGACCAATCTAGTGAAGTCCTCACTTAGTCGAGTGGCGTCTTGCCATACACACTCAATCACTTCCTTGCGTTGGGCTAGCTGGATATTTGCACTTCTAATCTCATCAAGGAGTCGTGCAATGTGGTTTCCATGCTCTCTTGCAATCTTCTCGAAGTATTCTTCGAATTTCTTGACGTCTGCTTCGAGACGATCGCAATGTAGCTTCCCTTGATGAGAAAGACCTTCATATCTTTGCCGTTGGACACGTTCGGCTTGGAGCTGCTCCTTGTGGTCCTTCATGACTTCTTGGAGTTGTTGATTTTTCTCTTGAAACTTCAACCTCCATTTCTTTTGAGCTTCGATAGCTAGCTCGCCGAACTTCTTGAGTTCTTGGTTGGAATGCAAGATTCTTTCCAATTCCTCGTCCTTGGCTACAAGGTTGGCATCCGCACTAACCAAGCCGCCTCCTATCCAATCTCTCTTCCCCTCGGAGATTTTTAGCCGCTTTTGGCACACTAGGAGAGAATTTGTCACTTCATCACGATCTCTCTTCGTCCTAGTGATTTCTCCCAAAGCTTGAAGGTACTTCAATTCTAATTCTCCATTTTTACTTTGGAGTTCTCGATTCTTGCCTTTGAACTCCTCTTCCACTTTAGGAGCCCTGATCTCGAAAGCGAGCGTATTTCTATTTTTGGAGGCCATATTCTTTTTGCTAATATTTGGTTGCTCTTTTTTTAATTTCCTATAAAGCAAAGTGGTATGCGAAAATTATTTTCCATGAATGAATGATATGCATGGGTATGATATGTATGTTCAAAATCTCCCCCCATCCTCATGTGTAGGCTCTAAAGGTGATATTTCCTAAGAAGAGGTCCCTAGAGTCATAGATCTCACATGGAATTAAGGTTGTCTATGGACATACGTCAACATGACTTCAATTCATTCCACGTGAAAATCTCCTCTAAGCGGGGTTGGGCATCCTACCTCACGGACATACGTCAACGCGGGCTTCCGCTCACAACCACCATTCTAACTTAGTTTTCTCTCGAGCTCGGGTAGAGAGCCTCACACGTCCGGCATTAACCCGAACAATGTGGAGTAACATCGCTCAAGTAACCCCACAATTGATATATATATGGATATGAAGCAAAAATGATATATATAAATATAGAGCAAAAGAATAAAAACAAATAATGATAAGAAGATATCAACACGTAAGTAAAATAAAACATTTTAGCCTAAAAGCTGACTAAGATAGGCTTGACTCGTCATGCAAAAACAAAGTGTTTTATGCATAGGTCCCCAGTGAAGTCGCCATTTTTGTCGCGTCGAATTTCGGATATCAAGCTATTGGGAAGCGTTGAATCACTAATTTTAAATCACGACTGAACTTTTAATTTTCCGGGGAGAAAAGGAAAAAAGTTCGAAATTACCTTGAAAAAAAGATTTTAGGTTCGACGGGAAGGTATTAGCACCCCTCACATCCGTTGTACTCAACGGGAACCTCTTAGTTGGCTTAGGCTTAAAATGTTTCAAAGTTTTACTTGCTTGTTTGAATATATAAAAGGGAAAAGGAAAATATGATGTAAAGGGAAAAAAGGGATAAAAACAAACGAAAGGGAAAAAAGAAAGTTTTTATTAATGGGCTTGACAAGATGTCGATCTTGCTCCTACGTATCTCCCGGTAGTCGGAGAATTCAAAGCGTACGTAGTTCTTTGGTAGAAAAAGTTTGTATGTTGGTTCGTTTTAATTAAAAAAGATTTGATGACGCACAAAGGCGTAAAATGTTTAAATGACGGACGCACATTAAGGCGATGGTAATCGCACAAGGCGTAAAAGCTGAAAAGATAAAAAGACGGACGCACATTAAGGCGATAAACTCGCACAAGGCGTAAAATGTTGAAAAGACAAACGCACATTAAGGCGATAAACTCGCACAAGGCGTAAATGGTTGAAAATAAACGCGCAAAGGCGCGAAAGGTTCGGATTGACCACGAGGGCCAAGAAAAGGTTAAAAATGGCCTCGGAGGACCAAAGGAAGATTGAGCGTGCTAGACGCGTCAAAGGTGGAATGACGATTGCCCGAACGACGAGACATACGTCACGCATTCGTGCAACCGAGGTTTGGGGAGACATACGTCAAGCCATTCCCGTTTCATTCAAGTTTGGTTGGTTGAAAATCAAAGAAATCTCAAAGGGAACCAAAACACTTGTTTTTAAAAAAGGGAAAGTTGTAAAAATGAAAAGAAATCACGAACAAATTTGTTGCTCGAGTTTATTGAAAATCATGAACATTACTTGTTGCCTAAGCTATTGAAACTCAAGAACAAGCGTTTGTTCAAGTTTGAAAGATGAGCAAAAATCATAAAACATGCACAAATTTTGGAAAATGTACAAGTTCGGCTCGATTTGAGTTTGGTTTTTAAAAAGAGTGAGCAAGCTCGGCTCAAGTTCATGTTTTGATTGAAAATCATGAACAACGTTGTTGTTCAAGTTTGGTTTTGGAAGTAAAGAACTTAGCCTATTGCTCAAACTTAATGTTGAAAATTTAAGAACATAACTTGTTGTGCAAGTTACTCAAAATTTACGCACGAACTTGTAAAATTTCCAAAGTTGTGCAATATTATGGATATGGTTTGAACAAAAAGGTATTTTAACCCTCTTTAGGTTCTGAATCAAGGGCTGAAACCCCAAAAATTTGTCATTTGGAAGCCTGATTCACATTCTGAGTTTCACATACTTCGCAGAGCAACCAGAACTTGGCTCTGCGAAGTCAGGTTCTGCTGTGGTCGCACTGCGAACATACTTTGCTCTGCGAAGTATGCGAAATTTTGAACTCAGAAGCTGTTTCTGAACAGAAGTTTAGAAACTGCTTCTAAGCAAGCTTCAAAACCTAAAGGGGGGTTAAGAAGCTTTGCAAAAATTGGGAAAAAGGAGTGTAAAAACTCAGTTTTAAGGCTTGGCCCCTTTGAGATTCCTTTTGAGTTTCAAAAGGGGTTTTTGTGCAAAAAATGAAATTGAACAAAGCAAGAGATGCAAACAGCAATCAAAATGAAAGATAAAGATTATAGGAGACTTACAGAACTCCTAGCAATGCTTGTGCAAGAGGTTGGAAGTGGTTTACTTGATTGGTTAGAGGTTATGGACAATGAACTCTAACTTGCTTTTGGTTCACTTTCAATGCTGCAATGTGAGGGATTTTTGTATGAATTTCGTGTGTATTGTGGCTGTTTTTCTGGTGTGTCAATGTGTGAATTCAGTGTGTAAGGTTTCAATTGTATATATGGTCCCTAATCCTTGTGCCTTGCCATTCCTTTTATAGGCAAAAATGCAATCCAATGCAATGATGGCAAATCTCTAGATCCTAGCTGATTTGTGGGCTAAATCCAGGATAAATGGCTTTGCATTTAATGCTAAAGGATAGAAGTTACTTGCCTTGTGCCAAGGGTCAAGACCTTGACTGATTTCAGCCACAAAACCCAGCTGATTCTAGAAGGTAATGATGGAAAAAACTGAAAAACAGGGCAGCTGCAATTTGTGTGATTCTTGGGATCAATCCTTGCAATCTTGGAAGGCCAAGCAATGAAAACGTGTACTGCCATGTACAGGGAGATTGGGGGAAGCAAAATGAGCATGTGGGCTGGTGTGTGGGAGGAGAAATCCAGCTCAAAATAGGGCAGCACAAACAGCTTTTTGCAAGCAAAAACCACTTGAGTTTGACTGGTTTTGGTGGAGAAATAAGGAAGGAAAGGGGTCAAGTAGCTGGCTGGCAAGCTCAGGTTGGAGGATAGGTCAATTGGGGGGACAAGAGCTGACCAAGGGCAGCCAATTTGATTAAGCACATGTTAGGTTGGATGAAAATCCTTCTTTCCTTTTACCTTTAATGTCACACATTAACTCTTGCTTTGCTGCATCATTTCAGCCACAAATAGCAATAACAATAATAATAATACTAATAATAATAACTACAAATGAAAACAAAACAGATAAATCAAAGAAATAAAAATTCTGCAGAAAAATCGCAGAGGTCGCAGTGCGAAGGTCACTTCGCACTGCGAACTCCCCTTTTTTTTGAATTTTTGTATTTTCTTAAAATAAAACAAAATAAAAATAAGAATCAAATAATAATAAAATGAATATAAATAAGGATAATTGCAAGTGTAATAATGAAAGTGATAATGTAAAAGTAATAATGGCAATAATAATAAAGATAATAATAAAAATGAAAAAGTTAATAATATTAGTAATTAATAAAAAAATAATGATTAATAAGAATAATAATAATAAAATATTGATAAAAGGATAAAAATACAAAAGTAAAGGTATTAATGAGGATAAAGACAATGTTTATAAAGGTGGTAATGCTTATGTAAATAAAATGTAAATGAAATGATAAAAAGTAATAAAAATGATGAAATAATAAAATATAAAAACAAAGAAAAATATGAGTCAAAAAATGGGGTATGACAAAGAGGTTTTAGCAATTTTTCCTATCTGGCATGCTCCACAAAGAGCATCTGAGTGATAGTCAATGTTTGGTAGGCCTCTGACCAGTTGTAACTTGCTAAGCTTAGAGATGAGTCTCCAGTTAGCATGTCCCAACCTTTTGTGCCATACCCATTTTTCATCACTCACTGACAGAAGACAAACTACCTTCTGATGAACTAGTTCTGATAAATTAATTTTATAAACATTGTTCTTCCTCTTTCCTTTGAACATAACATATTTATCTTTGTTGTTGATTACAGTGCAAGTGTTCTTATTAAACAGGACATCATAACCACTGTCACATAATTGACTTATGCTAAGTAGGTTATGTCTTAGTCCATCTACCAACCAGACATTATCAATGGAAAGGGAAGAATTACCTATCTTACCAGTACCAATGATCTTGCCTTTCTGATTTCCTCCAAAACCCACAGTTCCTCCCTCTTTCATGGTCAGGGTTAGGAACATAGACCTTTCTCCTATCATGTGACGCGAGCAGCCACTGTCCAGGTACCAAGACTTTTCCTTTTCTTTGGATGTTAAGCATATCTGCAACAGAAATTATTTCAGACTTAGGTACCCATATCTTTATGGGTCCTCTTTGGTTAGTTCTAAAAGGATAAGGCTTCTTTTGTACCTTTGTTCTGACATTTTCAGGTTTGAAAGGTTTTATATAAACTGGTTTAGTATTCCTTGAAGGTTTAACAAACACAGTCTTTTGAAAATGTGAGTTTGAAGCTTTCAGAGACTGAGACTTGCTTGTCTTAGGTTCTGAACTTTTCAGACTTTGAACCTTTTCAGATTTAAAGTCTATTTTCCTTATAGTCTTAGACTTAGAACCTTTTGGTTTAGACTTTGGAAAAGTTTCAGATTTTGCCTTCATCTTTCCCTTAGGTTCAGAAGTTTTGGATTCTGAGTTGTTCAGAACCTCAGGTTTAGCAGTCTTATTTTCTGATGAATTATGTTTCTCAGAGAAGCAGGTACAAAACACACCTTAGTGCCTTTCATAATATTTTCAGAACAGGATGGTATATTAGTTTCTTTTGAATGATTAAATGGATCATTTTTGAAACCAATACCTTCTCCTCTGTTTATGCTAATATTATAAATCATAGAAGCAATCTTACTTTTGTTGATTCCAGTTAAGATAAAATCCTGAAATACAATTTCTTGTTCACTTGGAATTTTATTAGGTTTCTTATGAGCCATTTCTCTGAGTTCTCTAACTTCTTCATCAATTTCATTGATGTGATTCTGAAGTTGGAGATTCTCGTCAGTCAGCAAGTTATATTTATTTTTCAAAGATTTTACTTGACTCAACTTGCTTTGGAGATGGTTCATAAGATCCCTAACTGTATCAATAAGTTCAGAACGAGTAAGTTCAGAATATACCTCATCTTCTTCTTCAGAGTCTGAACCTGACTCTGCATCAGAAGATACAGTTGCCACTAGAGCTAGGTTTGCTTCTTCTCCATCTTCCTTCTCAGACTCAGATTCATTTTCAAGATCATCCCATGTTGCCATAAGATTTTTCTTGATCTTGTTTCTGAAGTTGCTAGATTTAGAGCTGGTCTTCTTGGAATCTCCTTTGACTTGTCCTTCTGTAGTTCAGGACATTCAGCTATGTAATGACCAGTCTTCTTGCAGTTGTAGCAACCCTTCTGATCTTCCCTCTTGGAACGAGATCCTTTGAAGTTACTGCTCCTGTTAGAGAACTTCTTTTTGTCTATTCATTAAGTACTGAAATCTTTTAGAAATCATTGCAAGTTCCTCAGCATCTGAATCTTGTTCAAAATTTCCCTCAGGAAATTCTTCATCAAATTCTACAGCTTTTAGAGCTTTTGATGATTTTCTTTTGAATTTCAGTGCTATAGACTTAGACTTTCTAACAGAATCATCTTCATTGAGTACCAGTTCATGCACTTTGAGAGAGCTTATAAGATCTTCAATACTTAGAGTATTTAGATCTTTAGCTTCCTTAATAGCAGTCACTTTAGGTCTCCATTTAGATGGCAGACTTTTGAGGATCTTGTTCACATGATCAGCAGTAGTATAGCTTTTCTTCAGAATCTGAAGTCCAGAAACCAGAGTCTGAAATCTTGAGAACATAGTCTCAATATTTTCATCCTCCTTCATTCTGAACAGCTCATACTGTTGAACCAGAATATTTGCTTTTGCTTCTCCAACCTTCTTGTTCCCTTCATAGTTAGAGCAGAGAGTGGTGAAGATGGCTTTAGCTGTTGATTTATCACTCAGCTTTTGATACTCACTGTGAGGTAGAGAATCCACAATGATACTTCTAACATTGTGATGCTTTTTGTAGATCTTTCTTTCAGCATCAGAAATACCTCTTCTGTTAGTAGCCACTTCTTCTTCATCAACTGGTATAGTTATACCATCTTCGATGATGTCCCATAGACTATCATCTATGCCAAAGATATGAATATACATTTTGTTTTTCCTCCATGAAAATTTCTCTGGATCACTAGTAAACATAGGAGGTTTATGGTGTGAACGAGATTGCTTTTCACCTGTACCAAAGTCATGTGATACAGAAGCATGATTTCTAGGAGAGGGTGGAGGGGAACTGCTGGATGACATGTTTTTCTCAGGATCTTTACTGACTCACTGTTAGGTGATTGAATATCAGAACCGGAGCTCTGATACCAACTGAAGGTGAGAAAAACACAAGAAGGGGGGGTTGAATTTTGTTGGCTTTTTCTTTCTCAAAAACTTTGGTTAGTTCAGAATCAGATGTTGATCAGATTCTGAAACTATTTTCAGAGTTGTTTGCAACAGGTATAAAGTAAATGAGAGAGAGAGAGAGAGAGAGACAAGCAGTTTATCCTGGTTCCTTCCACAACCCGGAAGTAGTCCAGTCCCCTTGTCACTTACAAGAGATTTTCACTATAATCACAAAGATTACAATTGCTCAAGCACAAGGCAAGAGACTTCCTTTGGTCAAACACAAAGTAAGAGACTTCCAATTGCTCAAACACTAAGTAAGAGACTTCCTATGCTCAAACACAAAGTAAGAGACTTTCTTGCTCAGACACACAGTCTAAGACTTTGAATCAAACAGATTTTACAAGAGAAGAAGTTTGTGTTGAACACTTGATATACTATCAGTGGTGTTCACAAAATACAACACAGATTTAAGACTTTATACTTAAGAAATTCTAAGATAAGAAGTTTGTAAGAATTTCTAAGTTATTTTGATGACATTCAGATTTGGCAGAACTGAGTTTCAGAAAACTGAGCAATGCGTTTTCAGTCTTATCAGTCTTGTTCTTCTTCTTCTTCAATCCTTCAATCCTTTATAAAGAATTAAAGAGCTGTTGAGAAGAGCCAAATATCATCAAAGAGCTGTTGCAATAGAAGCTATGTCCAGCATTTAATTCCTTCCTGACATTGTGTGCGTAACATAGAAAACAGAGGAATGGAATTTGAATTGTTTCCTTAAAACAGGGAGAATGTTTTGGCCAAGGAGACAACTGTTGCAAAGAGCTGTTCTGACCGTACAGTACTTTACTATAGACAGTTGCAATTGTTGACTTCTGCGTTTCAGACTTCAGAAGCTTCTCTTCAGAACTGGCTTCAGACACTGTTCATCAGAAGCTGTCTTCAGACGCAGTTCTTCAGAAGCTGGCATCAGACACAGTGTTCATCAGACGCAGTCTTCAGAAGCACTGTTCATCAGATGCACTTTTTCAGAAGCAGGCCTTCAGACGCTGCCTTCAGAAGCTCTTCTTCAGATGCTGATTTTCTTCAGCCTTGCAACACAAGCTTCTATATTTTCCATCTTGCTCTTAACTTTTTCTTTCATAACCATTGTTAGCTACCAATCTTTAAGTATATGGTTCTGCACACTAGAATCAAGTATTAGCATATCTAATTTTCTTTTTAACACTTTGTTATAATCAAAACTCAAAAGAGAGTTGTTCATACATTTTGTTCCAACATGGTCATCTCTTCAGCTTCTGGATCCTCTTCAGAATCTCCATCAGGAGACTCTTCATCAGACTCATCAGCTTTGAGAGACTTTGAAGACTTACCCTTAGACTTCAGTGCAATAGACTTTGATTTCTTGGCAGATTCATCTTCATTGAGCCCTTACTCATGACACTTTAGAGAGCTCACAAGATCTTCAATACTGAGTGTATTTAAATCTCTTGCTTCCTCTATAGTTGTCATCTTAGGTCTCCATTTAGCATGCAAGCTTCTTAGAATCTTGTTCACATGATCAGCAGTTGAGTAGCTTTTCTTCAGAATCTGAAGTCCAGACACGAGCGTTTGAAACCTTGAGAACATTGTTTCAATGTTTTCAACCTCTTTCATCTCGATCAACTCATATTGTTGAACAAGAATATTAGCCTTATCTTCTCTAACCTTCTTGTTACCTTCATAGTTGGAACACAGTGAAGTGAAGATAGCTTTAGCTGTTGACTTGTCACTTAACTTTAGGTATTTATTGTGAGGTAGAGCCTCAACAATAACGCCTCTTACTTTGTGATGCTTTTTGTAAATCTTTCTTTCAGCATCAGTGAGACTCTTTCTATCAACTGCTACATCTTCATCAACAGGAATAGAAATTCCATCTTCAATGATATCCCACAGACTATCATCAACACCAATGGTGTGACTGTACATCTTACTCTTCCACCAGGAAAACTTTTTAGCATCTCCAGTAAACATAGGAGGTCGATTGTGAGAGTGAATTGATTTATCATTAGTACCATAATCATATGATACAACTCTATGTTCAGAGTTAGATGCAGCAGACATAAAAGTTAAGAGAGAGAGAGAGAGAGAGAAGAGAAAGACACAAATCAATTATCCTCGTTGCTTCCACAACCCGGAAGTAGTCCAGTCCCCTGGTCACTTACAAGAGATTTTTCACTATAATCATAAAGATTACAAAATGATCAACCACACAAGCAAGAGACTTCCAATGCTCAAGCACAGAATCAAGAGACTTCTTACAAACAAAGATTACAAAGAAAGAATGTTTGTTTGAACACTTGATATACAATCAGAGGTGTTCACAAAATCAACACAGTTTAGACTCTAGAACTTAAGAATTTCTAAGATATATGTTAACAAATTCTAAGAGTTTGATGCGAAGTTCAATTTGACAGAGTTTTATCACTTTCAAAATATTGTAGAATCTTGGTTAATTCTCCAAGTCTTCAATCGTTTATATACCGCTTGAAAAGAGACGTTGCATAGAGTGTCAACGCATCATAGAGTCGTTAGAGAAGCTAGATCAATCACCAATGATTTGTTGCTTAATTTGGTTCATGTCATATGAAGGAATGTATTTGAATCTATTCCTTGATATGGAATGAACTGTTATTTTCAAGGAGACACAACTTACAGCAACATACAATTGCACATGGAAATGTTGGAGGTACGGTTTGTACTATGTCCTTTCTTGAAAGTGACATCCATTGACTTCTGAAACTTCAGAGGCCCCATGTCTGAACTTGCAGAAGCTTCAGTAACGAACGACTTCAACTTTCCTATGACTGGCTTCCAGAGACTATGACTATCAGAGTCTGGGTCTTCAGCATTTGGAGTAGCCTTCAGAGTCTGGGTCTTCAGCTTCTGGAGTAGCTTTCAGAGTCTGAGTCTTCAGCTTCTGATCTTCATATTCTAACCTTCAGATTCTGACTTGGAACTAGCTTCTCTTGAAAATCCTTTGCTCCTTACTTGTTCTTTCAGAACCAATACATGAATAAATCAATATAATTTTTGTCTAGGTTCTGCACACTTGAACAAATATTAGCATATCCAATTTATCTTTTAATATCTTGTTATCATCAAAACTCAAGAGGCATTGTTTAAACTTATTTTGTTTCAACACACAGGACTAGGACGCACGGTCTAGCACAAAATGTGGCACGGCCGTGCCAAATGAAAAATGTTCATTTCTTGACTTTTCTTCTCTTTCTTGGCTTTTTATCCATGCTTTTGGTCCAAGCCACTTGTTCTTCTTTATTTTGACTCTGAAAACATAACAAATACTTTGAAGTAAAATAGTTCTAAGACGAGACTAAAACACACATATTTTTATTGAAATTAACGACTAACAACACTAAAAACTATGATTTATCACCTATCTAAGTAGACCAGCGGTTCAAAAGGCATGAAAATATATTTTTCTATTTGTTTTGACACTTATATAAATATATTTTTCTATGCTAACCAAGAGTGTGTTATTGTTTTATGAAAATTCGTAGTCAACTTCTTACTGACTGGAAAGAAATTCCAATTACCATCCTACCCACCATCAAGTATCTCATTGGCAGCGACATTAAACTTTGGATATACAGGCAAGACCACTTTAATTATAGTATAAAGTGTTAACATTTATGACAACATGAATCCACAAGAACAATAATATATATTACATGTAGACTCTTGTTGTGAATAATAAGAGGTTGTAGTTTTTGTTTTATAAAAATCTCAACTCCTAAATTTTGATGATGTTCTCAACGTAACCCTTGCAAACTTCAAATAATAAAAATACTAATTTACTCAATATATGGTTGATTTATTGAGTTTCTTCTAGAACAAGTAAGAACATTTTTGAAATGTGACCAAATTGTAATAATAATAACAGATTGGAGGGTATGTGGTGGGATACAAAGGATTGGCATTTGTGACAGTAAGAGGAGCAAGACACCTTGTTCTAAGCTAGCAACCTGAATGAGCTTTGACAATGATCTCATCAATCCTTTATGGAAGTTTTCTTCCTGCTTCACCATAAAATTAATGGGTTTCTAAGCATGGTCCATGTTTCAAATTTACTTCCTTGAAATGCACTTTGTGTGAAATCTACCTGTTAGATTGTGATAATAATTCATGGATGAAACTTCATTCCAAACATGTAAAAGGTAATAAATAACAATTCTTTTAGTTTTTAACATCACTATCAGGGATCAATTTGATAGTTAAGATAAATAATTCAAGGATTGATTTGATAGGGAGTTACATAATCCAGGGACCATCTTATTTTTTAATGAATAATTCAGGGATCAATTTGACTGTGTAACAATTTGTAATGACTTCATTTAAAAAAAAAGTCCAAGATTTTTTTTTTAAAATTTTTTCTATCAATTCCATCCCTGAATATGTGGTATCTGAGTTGGCAGTCCACAACAGCGCTTAACGTCACATGTCATCACCGTTAACGGTTAGACTTGACGGAGGGACGAAATTGATCGACGTTTGTAAAATTCAAGGATGTTTTAGCTATTTCAAATAATTTGAGGACAAATTGATTGATGTATGCAACTTGAAGGACGAAAGAGCATATTCACTCAATATAGTAATTTTACAAATTATTACGAATTTTTTAGGGTACCAAAAAAAAAATAGTTTTTTTTGGGTGGTGAAAAATTAATAAGTATGAAAAACAATAACATTTATCATGAAAATATTGTTATTAATACAATATTTATTAGGATAGATTAATCATTGTTAAACGACACAGTAAATGTTTTGTATATATTATATTCGTTAGGGTTGTATGAATATCACCTAATAAAAGATATGTTGAAGAGAAAAATATTTACTTATTAAGACCTCGATTTTAGCATGAAAAGAACCTTAATAAAAATAATTTTAGTGAGTGAAACTTCAACTTCTCTCTAAGTTCTCTTTCTCTCGCACTCATCGAGGAGAGGTGGTTTTAGGTCATTTTTTTTATTCCTAGAATCACCCCTCTGCATCTTTTTCCCCCTTTTTTTGATCTAAATAAGTGATTTCCACATATATCAAGTTTTTTCTTTTGTATTTTTTGTGATTTCGTCGTATGAGTGCGGTGTTGTGTTGTTCGTCGTCTTGTGCAGCGTTGTTTGATTTCACATTTTGTTGCAGTGTTCGTTTGGTTCATATTCAAAGATCAGCTTCAATCAATCACAGATTCAATCAATGATTTGGAAGTCAACATTGCAGATCCAGAAACATGGATATTCAGGTGATTTAGATTTTATCATATTATTTGTAGGCATTTTACCATTGTATGTTATTAATTTGGGTGTTGTGAGTTTATTCGTAGATTCATCCTTTAGGTTTTTAGCGATTTTGATCATATTATTGTATCTGTTGTATTCTATCAATTTGAATAAATGAATATCGCTTTGTTTTTGTAAAAAAAATAAGAGAGATGTTGAAATTTGTGTTAACACGAGTAAACCTGTAGCCGGTCTCATAATCATATTAAGCCATTACCTTCCCTTTATTATACCACTCACCATTTCCTTAACTTCTTCCTTCAAAAAATTTCCTTAACTTCTTGAATAAAATTTAGGGTTAAATTTTTATCAAAAAAATTAGGGTTAAATATATTTTTGGTCTATAAATATCTTAAATTTGGTTTTTAGTCCCTCTAAAATTTTCTAACAAGTTTTGGTGCCCCCAAATGATTTTTGTCATGACTTTTGATCATTGTTTTTACATCAACTCATGTGCATCATTCGCATTTTTTATGAATTTTTGCAAATATTTAGATGAACTAAAAAATTTGGTTTTCTTTTATTGTTGGAGAAAACGATTATCTATGAAACTAATGTAATCAGTTTCACTTAATATTTCAATTTAATTGATAATCAAGTCAATCAATTTAATATTTATTGAGATAGTATTAATTTTAGATTATATGTTATTAATTTGAATTTGAAATTTGAAATTGGTAAATACTAGTCTTTATAATATGTAAAATTAAGTATTTTTCAAGGTCTAAATTGCATTGGTTGCCTTATCCTTCGTGCTTCCAGTAGCATTTGTTGATACTTAGCTTTCATGTTGGTCCCAAAACTATCCCTGCAAAATTTATCATATCCAAAACAGTCTCGTGATTGGTTGTTTGTAATTTTATTTTTTAATTTAAAAAATAATATTATCCTATTAGATTTTCTTTAAAACCTCAATCTGGTAGCCCCTACGTATGGATGACAATGAGTACCCTTTTGATAGGAGATCGAGACCCTCGTCGACAATAATGAAGGTGAGAAAAACAAACACACAAGAAGGGGGGGTTGAATTGTGTGACTCTAAAAACTTGTTCTTTTTCTTTTTAAAGCTTAAGGTTCAGTTCAGAAGCTGATATGATCAGTTCTGAACAGATATCAGAAGTTGAATGCAGCGGATTAAACAAGTTAAAAAGTAAGGGAAAAGAGAAGACACAGCAAATTATACAGGTTCCTTCTCAATGTGAGAAGTAGTCCTGTCCCCTTGTGTCCAACAAGAGAGTTTCACTATAATCAAGTTCTGATTACAATTGCTCAATCACTAAGAAAGAGACTTCCAGCTGCTCAATCACAAAGAAAGAGACTTCTATGCTCAACCACCAAGGAAGAGGCTTCCAATGCTCAAGTCACTAAGACAAGAGACTTCCCAATGCTCAAGTCACTAAGACAAGAGGCTTCTGACTCAGACCACAAAGGAGTGAGGTTACAATTGCTTAGTATTCAGACTAAGACTTTGAGGGACCAAACTGGTTTACACGTAAAGAAGTTTGGGATGAACACTTGATCAAATATCAGAGGTGTTCTCTAAATACAACACAGGTTAAGACTCTTAACCTTAAGAAATTCCTAAGTTACAAAGACTGAAGAATTTCTAAGAGTTTTGAACTATGACAGTTTTTACACAGAAAACAGGGCAAAGTTTCAGCAATGTGTTTCAAAGAGTCTTCAACATTTTCTTCTTCAAATCTCCCTCCTTTTATAGATGAAAATAGAGCTGTTGGAGATTTGCTGGAAATCAGGAAGTTAGCCGTTGCAATTGGGCTAGGTTGCTGCAAATGTGTGCTGCACTTTTTCTGTCAGAACAGGGCAGGTGCCATTTTTGAATTGGCCTACCTTTAATCCTGGAAAATGTTTGGGTCAGGGAGACAACTGTTCCATTGAGTTGTTCTGACACTTCCAGGCATTAAATGCGCACAGTACTGATCAGAATCCATGCCACATCAACTTCAGAAGCTTCTGAGTGAACAGTGATCAGAAGCTGCTTCAGTTGTACGGATCAGAAGCTGGTCTTCAGATGCTGACTTGCGTTGACTTCTTCAGAGGCACCCAGACTTCAGAAGCTGCACTTCTTCAGGACCTCTTCAGAAGCTCTTTCTTCAGGAGCACTTCTTCAGGACCAGATTCTTCTTAGCCTTGCAACCTTGCTTCTTGGCTTTCCTTCTTGCTCTTTAGCTTGTTCTTCATAACCATTATTAATCAATACTTGATAAGCATGTGGTTCTGAAACACTTGAACAAAGTATTAGCATATAACCAATTTTCTCTTTAATACCTTGTTATCATCAAAACCATAAAGAGAGATATGTTTACACATAAATGTTTCAACAATCTCCCCCTTATAATATGAGAGACTTGTTAAACACATTTTGTTCCAACAATCTCCCCCTTTTTGATGATGACAAACATAAGTATTAAAACAGAAAATTGTTGTTAACTTAATTAACAAGTTAACTGCAGGGTGAGGTTTGCAAGCTCCCCCTGAGTTTGATCCAAGTTAATTAAGTTCAGTTAAGTACACAAATGTGGAAATTTCAGAATTGTTATTAAGTTCAATTAACAATCTGACTTTAGGAGAGGTTTGCAAGCTCCCCCTGAGTCTGACAGTCATCAAGGTTAGGTTTGTAAGCTCCCCTTGATTCTTATCCATGTTAATTAATCTTAACTTAAAACAATATGGTGAAATTTACACTCAGAATTCAAAATGACTTGTTGACTTCAGGTTCTGAGGTCTGTTAGCTCTCCCCCTAAGTCTGATAATCCACAGGATGAGTTTTGTAAGCTCCCTGAGTCTTATCCAAGTTATTTTAAATTCTTTTTACTCACTAAGAGTTATATATCTCACAGAATATATCAGAGCTAGAATTTTACTTCAAAACAGTTCTCATAAGTTAAATGTATCAGAGCTAGTCATAAATGTATCAGAGCTTGACTTAGCTTATCTGATCAGTATCAGAACTGGCTTAACAATTGTATCAGAACTTAATCCTAACAATTGTATCAGAGCTTTAATAGGCTTAGCTTCTGACAATTTTAACTTATTTGAGCTCAGGTGCTTTAATACTTGTTTTACTTTTCTCCCCCTTTTGTCATCAACAAAAAGTAGCACTTTTCGCCTCTTAAGACAGAAAAATTTCTCCCCCTTTGTCAAGAGAGTTGGAAAGTATCTGTATCAGAGCAGAAATGGATTTGAAAAGAGCTTGAAAACAGTTATCAAAGCAGTTCAGTTTCCCTTTTTTTTAAAAGAGTTTGAAAGCAGTTCTGACATCAAGTTTAAAATAAGTTCAAAAGGATGCAGAATTTGGGAGGGTTGAACTGACCAAGATTGTGAGATATTTGTGCAATCATATGGATAACCAAGTAGCAATGATAATCATCAGAGCCTACTTGATTTACAATGAGTATATGACTTGCAATAAAATAGAATGCTGTTCAGAAGCAGCAAAAGTTTGGAGCTTCTGATCAGGTCATTCTGTGTTCAGACATTACTTGTTCAGTACAAACTGGTTCAGCATCAGAGCAACACAACCAGTTGTGTTCAGTATCAGAGCAAAAGCTTTTCAAGAAGTGTTCAGTATCAGAGCAATTCTGAGTTTGTTTTAAAGAAATATATCAGAATCTGATACCAATTGAGGATTTATCTCAGAGTCTGATACCAGCAAAAAGGTTTTAATTCAGAGTCTGATACCAAATGAAAATATTTCTAAAGACTGATACCAAGATGAAAGGAGTTCTAGAAACTGAACATGTCTGAAACACTTTGGGCTTTTAAAATGTGTCTGTGCCAAACAATTTGAAAACAAACTGAAAATTGTTTGTTAAGCAATTTTAACAATGAGTATCAGAGCATAAAAACACATTTTTACTTGATGACTTTGGGAGGATTATAGTATAAACTTTCAAAGCTTTAATCATCATTGCCCATAACTATACTTATCAGATTCTGACCAACATTAGACTTTTATCAGATTCAGAAGTCAGAAAATCCAGGTTCTGATCCTTCAGACTCTGAAGTTTTTCAGGCTTAACTTTAGTCAAACTCTCAGAAGGTAAGTGTTTGATAAGTCTTAGCTTATGATAAACTCAGAATCAAGGAATACATTCAGATTCAAGCACATTTTTCATGAGACAAAATGCATGTTCAGATTCTTTTTAATAAAATTGAATCTATCTTCTGTTAGGGGTTTTGTGAATATGTCAGCCCATTGATGATCAGTATCAATGAATTGAATATCCAAAACACCCTTCTGAACATAGTCTCTTATAAAATGATGTTTTATTTCTATGTGCTTGGCTCTAGAATGCAGAATTGGATTTTTAGACAGACATATAGCAGCAGTATTATCACAATAAATAGGAATATTGTCTGCATGAATCTGATAATCCTCTAATTGATGTTTCATCCAGAGCAGTTGTGTGCTACAACTTGCAGCTGAGATGTATTCTGCTTCTGCTGTTGACAAAGCAATTGTTGCTTGTCTCTTGCTGGCCCAGGATATCAGATTCTCACCAAGAAACTGACAGTTTCCACTGGTGGACTTTCTTTCAATCCTGTCCCCAGCATAGTCAGCATCACAGAATCCAACTAGCTTATAATTTAGAGATTTCTTATACAGAAGTCCCAAATTAGTTGTTCCTTTCAGATACCTGAAGATTCTCTTGACAGCAGTCATATGAGATTCTCTAGGATCTGATTGGAATCTAGCACACAGACATACACTAAATAAAATATCTGGCCTAGAAGCAGTTAAGTATAGGAGAGAACCTATCATACCTCTGTACAGCTTCTGATCTACTTTAGTGCCATTGTCCTCTTTGCTTAAGGTGCAGGTGGGATGCATTGGTGTTGACATCAGCTTGCAATCATCCAACTGGAACTTCTTCAGAAGCTCCTTGGTGTATTTGGACTGATGGACATAAACACCTTCTTTGCATTGGTTGATTTGAATTCCCAAGAAGAATTTCAGCTCACCCATCATGCTCATTTCAAATTCATCCTGCATTAACTTAGAGAATTCCTTGCAAAGGGAGGCATTAGTAGAACCAAATATGATATCATCAACATAGATTTGTACAATCAAGATTTCTTTCTTAACAGTTTTTCTAAAGAGTGTATTGTCAACTTGACCTCTTACAAATCATTTTGAGTTAAGAAGTTGCTTAGTCTTTCATACCAAGCTCTGGGAGCTTGTTTCAGACCATACAGGGACTTCTTAAGTTTAAAAACATGGTTTGGATATTTTGCATCTTCAAAACCAGGAGGTTGTTTGACATACACTTCTTCAGAAATCACACCATTTAAAAAAGCACTCTTAACATCCATTTGATACAGGATGATATCATGATTAATAGCATAAGAAAGAAGTAACCTGATTGCTTCCAGTCTAGCTACTGGAGCAAATGTCTCAGTGTAGTCTATTCCTTCTTGCTGGCTGTACCCTTGAGCTACTAATCTAGCCTTGTTTCTGATCACTTCTCCTTGTTCATTGAGCTTGTTCCTGAACACCCATTTTGTTCCAATGATGTTCTTCTGATCAGGTCTTGCCACAAGATCCCATACATCATTCCTTTGGAACTGGTTCAGCTCTTCTTGCATTGCTACAATCCAACCATCATCAGCAAGTGCTTCATCAGTAGTTGTGGGTTCAATCATGGATAGCAGGCCAAGCATGGACTCATTCTGAGTGAATGCTGATCTTGTCTTCCTTGGACTGTTCTTGTTTCCAATGATCAACTCCTCAGGATGTGAAGATTTGTACTTGAATGAGGTTCTGGGTGGATTAGCTTCTGAAGGGCCACCAGGGATTTGTTCAGAACCATGCTGTTCTTGATTAGCATCAGGAGTAGTGTCATTGCTGGAGAGTTTCTCAGAGTCTTCATTGTTTTCAGCTTCTGAACCTTCATCAGAACCTGAACTGGGTTCAGCTTCTGAAGGTTCTTCTGAGATTCTGACATCTGCAAAACTCTCAACCAGCTCTGGTATTTCACTACCAGGCTTCTTATCATCAAACCTAATGTGTATAGCTTCTTCAACAACATGTGTTTCAGAATTATACACTCTGTATGCCTTAGATCTCTCTGAGTAACCTAAAAAGGTACCCTTTTGAGCCTTGGCATCAAATTTCTTTAGGTAGACCTTATTGTTTAGTATGTAACATGTACAACCAAACTGATGAAAATAAGAAATACTTGGTTTTCTTCCTTTAAATAATTCATATGAAGTTTTATTCAGAATGGGTCTGATGTAAATCCTGTTCTGAATATAACATGCTGTGTTTACAGCTTCTGCCCAAAAGTACTTAGCAATTTTTGATTCATGGATCATGGTTCTGGCCATCTCTTGTAAAGACCTGTTCTTTCTCTCTACAACTCCATTTTGTTGTGGAGTTCTAGGAGATGAGAACTCATGGAAAATTCCATGATCTTCACAAAAGTTTTCAAAAGGTTCATTTTCAAATTCACCACCATGATCACTTCTGATTTTCAAAATTTTCAAATCAGTTTCAGTTTGTACTTGTTTGCAGAATTTGAAAAACACATCATATGTTTCATTTTTAGTTCTGAGGAATTTAACCCAAGTCCACCTACTATAATCATCAACAATCACAAGTCCATACTTCTTCCCATTGATTGAAGCTGTTCCAACAGGACCAAACAAATCAATGTGAAGTAGTTCAAGAGGTTTAGAGGTGGAAACAATGTTTTTAGGTTTAAAAGAAGTTTTAGAAAACTTTCCAATTTGGCATGCACTGCACAGTGCATCTGAGTGATAATCAATTTGGGGCAAGCCTCTGACCAGCTGTAACTTGCTAAGCTTGGAGATGAGTCTCCAGTTAGCATGTCCCAGCCTTTTGTGCCAGACCCATTTCTCATCACTCACAGACAGAAGGCAAACTACCTTCTGCTGAACCAATTCAGAAAAATTAATTTTATAAACATTGTTTTTCCTGCTGCCTCTGAACACTACAGACTTGTCTTTGCTACTGATTACAGTGCAAGTGTTCTTATTAAACAGGACTTCATAATTACTATCACATAATTGACTTATGCTAAGTAAGTTATGTCTAAGTCCATCTACCAGCCAAACATTATCAATGTACAGGGAAGAATTACCTATCTTACCAGTACCAATGATCTTTCCTTTCTGACTTCCTCCAAATCCCACAGTTCCTCCCTCTTTCAGAGTCAGGGTTTGGAACATAGACTTGTCCCCTGTCATATGATGCGAGCATCCACTGTCCAGGTACCAGGACCTTTCCTTTTCTTTGGATGACAAGCATATCTGCAATTGAGATAATTTCAGACTTAGGTACCCAGATTTTCATGGGTCCTTTGGGGTTAGTCTTGAAAGGTTTTGGCTTCTTGTGTCTGAAGTTGTGGTATTCAGACTTGTTCTGATACTTTGGATATGAATCCTTGTATTTAGAATAAGTCTGACTTTCAGAACCTGAGTGCTTCAGAACCTGAGTTCTCAAAGGTTTTGACTCAGACTTCTTCAGAACCTGAGACTTGAAGGTCTTTGGTTCTGATTTGTTCAGAGTCTGACCTTTTGAGTACTTTGATTCTGATCTCTTCAGAATTCTAACCTTGCTTACTTCAGGCACAAGGCAAGCTTCAGTTTTGCCTTTCTTAAAACAGTTTGAAGCAGAAAACTGATTGGTTTGCTTTGGCTTGCTTTGCCTAACATTCTGAGATTGAAAATGTTTTACATTGACTGGTTTAACAGATTTTGAAGTTTTAATAAACTCAGTCTTAGAAAAATTTGAATCAGCTTTATTCAGATTCTGGGACTTGCTAGTTTCAGGTTCTGAACATTTCAGATTCTGAACAGGTTTAAGTTCAGAGTCTGATTTCCTCTTACTCTTAGGCTTAGAACCTTTTGGATTAGATTTAGGCAAGGTTTTAACAGTTGCCTTCATCTTACCCTTAGGTTCAGAAGCTTCAGAGTCTGAGTTGTTCAGAGCTTTAGACTTAGTCTCAGATTCTGATACTTTCAGCTTCTCAGAATTATCAGAAGCAGACACAAAACAAATACTATTGCCTTTTAAAATATTTTCAGAACATGAAGGTGAGTTTAAATCATTTGAAGGTTTGAATAAATCATAGCCAATGCCTTCACCTTTGTTTCTGATCATATTATACATCATGGAGGCAATTTTAGTTCTGTTGAATCCAGTTAACATGAAATCCTGAAGAGCTATTTCCTGTTCATTAGGAACCTCTTCAGATTTATTATGAGCCTCCTTCTTAAGTTCTTCAACTACTTCATCATATTCAAATAATTGACTCTGTAGTTGAAGATTTTCTTTAGACAGCAAGTTAGTTTGATTTTTCAAGGATTTAATTTCTTTTAACTTGCTTTTAAGATGGCTCATAAGATCATTAACTGTTTCAATTAAATCAGATCTAGAGAGTTCAGAATATACCTCATCTTCTTCATCAGAATCTGAGCATGATTCTGCATCAGAAGATGCAATTGCCATCAGGGCCAGGTTGGCTTCTTCCTCATCAGATTCTGACTCATTATCCAGATCATCCCATGTAGCCATGAGACTCTTCTTGAGCTTATTTCTGAAGTTGCTGGACTTTGAGCTGGACTTCTTTGCTTTTTCCTTTGATTTTTCCTTCTGAAGATCAGGACAATCAGCAATGAAGTGGCCAGGCTTTTTGCAATTGTAGCAGCTTTCTTTCTGGGTATCCCTCTTTGAATTTGAACCAGATCCTCTGAAGTTACTGCTTCTGTTAGAGAACTTTTTCTTTCTGTTCATCAGATACTGAAGTCTTTTAGAAATCATTGCAAGCTCATCAGCATCTGAATCTTCATCAGAATTTCCCTCAGGAAACTCTTCTTCAGATTCAATAGCTTTCAAAGCTTTAGCAGGTTTTCTTTTAGACTTCAGAGCCAATGTTTTTGGTTCTCTAACAGGCTCATCCTCATTGAGTCCCAGTTCATGCACTTTGAGGGAGCTTATAAGATCCTCAATACTTAAAGTATTCAGATCCTTAGCTTCCTCAATGGCAGTCACTTTTGGTCTCCATTTGGATGGCAGGCTTCTAAGGATTTTATTCACATGGTCAGCTGTGGTATAACTCTTCTTCAGAATCTGAAGTCCAGAAACCAGAGTCTGAAATCTTGAGAACATAGTCTCAATATTTTCATCCTCTTTCATTCTGAACAATTCATATTGCTGAACAAGTATGTTTGCCTTGGCTTCTCTAACCTTCTGATTACCTTCATAGTTAGAGCAGAGGGATGTGAATATTGCCTTTGCAGTGGACTTGTCACTCAGCTTCTGATACTCAGTGTGAGGCAAGGAGTCCACAATGATACCTCTGACATGATGATGCTTCCTATAAATCTTTCTTTCTGCATCACTCAGAGTTCTTCTGTTGACAGCAACACCTTCTTCATCTACAGGTATTGAGATTCCATCTTCAATAATATCCCATAGAGTATCATCAATCCCAATAATGTGACTATACATTTTGCTCTTCCACCAAGAGAATTTTTCTGGGTCACCAGTAAACATAGGAGGTTTATTGTGTGACCTAGACTTCTTTTCTTCAGTACTATAGTCATATTGGACATTTCTTTGATTTCTGGGAGAGGGTGGAGGTGACTCACTTGTTGAGGCCATGTTTTTCTCAGGATCCTACTGACACACTGTTAAGTGTTAATATCAGAACCGGAGCTCTGATACCAACTGAAGGTGAGAAAAACAAACACACAAGAAGGGGGGGTTGAATTGTGTGACTCTAAAAACTTGTTCTTTTTCTTTTTAAAGCTTAAGGTTCAGTTCAGAAGCTGATATGATCAGTTCTGAACAGATATCAGAAGTTGAATGCAGCGGATTAAACAAGTTAAAAAGTAAGGGAAAAGAGAAGACACAGCAAATTATACAGGTTCCTTCTCAATGTGAGAAGTAGTCCTGTCCCCTTGTGTCCAACAAGAGAGTTTCACTATAATCAAGTTCTGATTACAATTGCTCAATCACTAAGAAAGAGACTTCCAGCTGCTCAATCACAAAGAAAGAGACTTCTATGCTCAACCACCAAGGAAGAGGCTTCCAATGCTCAAGTCACTAAGACAAGAGACTTCCCAATGCTCAAGTCACTAAGACAAGAGGCTTCTGACTCAGACCACAAAGGAGTGAGGTTACAATTGCTTAGTATTCAGACTAAGACTTTGAGGGACCAAACTGGTTTACACGTAAAGAAGTTTGGGATGAACACTTGATCAAATATCAGAGGTGTTCTCTAAATACAACACAGGTTAAGACTCTTAACCTTAAGAAATTCCTAAGTTACAAAGACTGAAGAATTTCTAAGAGTTTTGAACTATGACAGTTTTTACACAGAAAACAGGGCAAAGTTTCAGCAATGTGTTTCAAAGAGTCTTCAACATTTTCTTCTTCAAATCTCCCTCCTTTTATAGATGAAAATAGAGCTGTTGGAGATTTGCTGGAAATCAGGAAGTTAGCCGTTGCAATTGGGCTAGGTTGCTGCAAATGTGTGCTGCACTTTTTCTGTCAGAACAGGGCAGGTGCCATTTTTGAATTGGCCTACCTTTAATCCTGGAAAATGTTTGGGTCAGGGAGACAACTGTTCCATTGAGTTGTTCTGACACTTCCAGGCATTAAATGCGCACAGTACTGATCAGAATCCATGCCACATCAACTTCAGAAGCTTCTGAGTGAACAGTGATCAGAAGCTGCTTCAGTTGTACGGATCAGAAGCTGGTCTTCAGATGCTGACTTGCGTTGACTTCTTCAGAGGCACCCAGACTTCAGAAGCTGCACTTCTTCAGGACCTCTTCAGAAGCTCTTTCTTCAGGAGCACTTCTTCAGGACCAGATTCTTCTTAGCCTTGCAACCTTGCTTCTTGGCTTTCCTTCTTGCTCTTTAGCTTGTTCTTCATAACCATTATTAATCAATACTTGATAAGCATGTGGTTCTGAAACACTTGAACAAAGTATTAGCATATAACCAATTTTCTCTTTAATACCTTGTTATCATCAAAACCATAAAGAGAGATATGTTTACACATAAATGTTTCAACAATCTCCCCCTTATAATATGAGAGACTTGTTAAACACATTTTGTTCCAACAAATAAATCGGTGTCCGTCTTCGTACCTCTGGACACCTAAGCGCCAATACCCCACATCCATTATCAACAATTTAACAACAAAAGGACAACAAATAGCAAAAACAAAATATTACAATATAATTAAAATAGAGGAGTGATATTTGTACAACCATATCTATACAACTTTTGTGACAACCCTTTTTTTTTCTCTTTTTATCAAAAAAAAAAAACAATAGAGAGGGAAAGAAGGAGAGAGTCATAATACAATGAGAGTATGCGAGAAAGCTGTCCTAAAAATTGTTGAACAATAGTTATAAAAATATTATTTCTCTTAAAATATGACCTAATATCTTTCAAACCGACTTATAAAATATTATACATCGTAGTATTTAGCTAAATAAAAAGTATGTAAAATATAAAAAAAACAAATGCATATTACAATAAATATCAAAGACTTAGGATTAATTTAATTAATTTGGTTATTATACAAAATTATAGTTATAATTTATATAACGTTCGGGATGAGAACAAAAGTGCTTGTATCTACACCCATACCCGTACAAATTTGTGGATAATTACCTAAATTCAAGTTCAAACCCAATAACGTGAGTATTTACCTGTCTATCGTATATATTTTTTGCGGGTATTCACTAGGCCCTAAAATTCCAACCTTCCTGTATTCCCAAATTTCCTCACTACGAGACACTAGATATTAGGTGGAGAAGAAGGATAGGGGGGACACAACATTTAGATTCATTTTAAGAGGCAACTAACATGATATATAGTGTATTTATCATAGGATCGATAATGCAAATAGCATGTAGGGATAAGGAGCAGTCCCTGAAGAAAAATCCAATGAAGTTGACTTACTGAACAAATTGTGAGGTTATCAAATTGTAAAGACTATAGTTCGTTGATATAAATTTGTCACAACTAACACAAACATAGTTCCATCCTCTTTTTTTTTCCTAATAGTTCCATCGTCTCATTAACTCTACTAACCACTAGGAAAAAGATGAAATAATCACAATTAGAAATTGAAAAAATATATTTGATCAATAAATTTAGTGGTCTCGTAACACTTAGAGAAGAAATTTTGTCAGCAATTAAGAAGTCTTGCATATGTGGATGTAAAGAAAATTAACGTGCCTATAAATTGTGAGAAATTTAAATCTATTTTCCTCTCTAAATCTTCGTTGTTATTTCAACTTTTTTTTGGTAATAACTCAAACTTATTAGTTGTAAATCTTTATCTTTACGTGATTTTAAGATGGACTCTAACCCAATGTTGAAAAAGCATAACACTATTTTTTATTTTTTTAATTAAACATCATAGAGACAGTGCTATGAAAACATAATACAAATCCTTCGATGATTGCTTAAGAACAGAGAGAACTCTTCAAGTGAAAACAAAAGAAATAATAAGGAATAGAGATTTTTGGGACCAAAATAGTTTCAATAATGGTTTGCAATTAACTAGTACAAGTTTTATTAGGTTTCCAAATTCTAATTAAAACGGTTACATTATATTATTATAAATAAATAAAAAAATTAATTACCAAGTAACTTCCCCCCAACCATAATATATCCAGTGCTGGCCCGGACACCCGCTTATTCAACTTAAGAGGTGAATTTATAGCCAATAGACTATTTGATAAAAAAACTTTTTTTTGAAAAAAAAATGTTATTGGTATTTCGTGTTACATTAGGTATATTTCAATAGGAGTATATGTTCTTCGTTCATAGGATTGTGGAAATGTTGATAACATATAAAATGCACTAATATTTTGACTCGATTTACACATGTTTTAACCTTGATATTTTAGACCTTTTGCAATGTTATGTTAATATTGTGCATCCATTTCAGGTATCTATTGATTAAAAGTCCTTACAAGTCAAAATGATGAAAAAACGGTGAAAAATGGAAGAAAAGTCAAAGTCACTAGAAAGTCAACTTTTTAGGGGTGCTGGTCAACG
Organism: Medicago ruthenica; assembly: GCA_018208015.1. Lineage (NCBI taxonomy): Eukaryota > Viridiplantae > Streptophyta > Magnoliopsida > Fabales > Fabaceae > Medicago > Medicago ruthenica. Next base: position 20,064,868 of record CM031376.1, read on the forward strand.
AATGCATGACGGCCGTCACCACCCATGACGGGCTGCCCGTCACCACCCATGACGCCCGTCATGGTGTCGGGTTGAACACTTCTTCCCCACCATTTAGAAACAGTTTTCCCCACTTCCTCCATTTTCTCCGCCTTTTGGGACACGATTCAGAGACACTAGAGAGCATACTTTGGCCTATAAATAGAGGTTGAAGAATCAGAAAAAGGACGAAGCTTTGGAGAGAAAAAAATTCAGTAATTTAGAAACAACTTATTTTTGCTTTTAAGTGCTTATTGTAATTTAAGCTTTTAGTACTTTGTTCCCGCGATTTAAATTCCAGTAGCAAATACTCTATCAGATTTCAATTGCCATTTCCTATTTATTATTTATCCAAATTCAGCTGATTGTACTATGAATGTTACGTAATCCCTTAAGTTCCAATACTTTACTGTTGCTGAATTCCAATTATTGATAATTGTTACTGTTCGCCGCTGCCGCTTTTGAATTCATTCCCTGCTACTGTACGTGAATGTTATTCTTCTATCCCATTCACCCATTTGCAATGAGATGCTATTTCTTTTGATTTAAAGTGTCCATCAAATTGCAGGTTCTGTCTATTTGTTTCTAATTATTCACTTTGTTGTTTTGTTTCTCTGTTTCAATTATGATTCATAACACGAACAATTGTTTATTTATTATCATTATTATGTCTGAGTAGATTTTTATAGAGTCTGGAGTATGATGAACGTCGTACCAATGATATTTTGATAAGTTGTATGATTCGAATTTGTAACAGGAATTATTTTTAAGCCCGAAATTCTGATTTTTAACGATGAATATTTACAGTGAAAGCTGGAATAAATTCTAATTTTTAACGATGAATATTCAGAAATTAATTTTAAAATTCAGCGACAACGTTTTTATAATTAATTTAGAAATTACTAATTTTCAAAAACGTTATTTTAAACTTGTAGTCGGATACACGAAAGCGGACGTCTGTGAGTTTGAAATACGCTTCTGGCTGTGCGAAAGCAAACGGAACCTTTAAATTAAATTTCTACTAAAAATAACTTTTCAAGCTAAAATTAATTATTTTTCAAACAGAGTTTTTGAAGTTGTAAGGCGTACGCGCGAAAGCGGTCGAATAGATTACAAAGTCAAAAATTCGGTGTCGTACACGCGAAAGCTGACGACCCCTTTAATTTAATCATTTTTACGTGCGAAAATATTTTCCTGTTATAATAATAAAATATAACTTAAAAAAGTACTCAAGGTCGACGCGAATTATACTCCGGTCTATTGTCATTAAAAATAATTAAAAACAACTTATTTTCCAAATTTTGCAACCAAATTAATTAGCATCGCCTTAGATAAACAACGTGACAATAGATAACGGTACTTGACATTGGTCTCTGTGGGATTCAACATCTTTTATACTAAAACCGATATTTCCGTGCATTTGCGGACCTATCAAATATACAGCTGAAAATTTCTATTAGATTGATAATCTCTTAAAAGAAATACAATTGACGGTAATGTTTAGATTTTAGACCAATGAAAAAATCGTAGTGATAGAATCTCAATGCACAGAAGGACTTATATTTATCTATTTAATTAAAAAAAAATAAGGTATATGTATTAATATAAGTAAATACTCCAATTGCATATAGAGAAACAAAATACTTTGGGGAGGATTAAAAAAAACCCTTTTAGGGGCAAGACAAAACCATTTTGATTTAGGTTTTTAAGTTTTTGAAGAAAAGGCCAGGTTGAGTAGTGTAATGATAATCCAAGTATGTTGAGCTATAGATGATATGACAAGACAAAGTTGGTTTCAACCATGCATAGTAGTGCTCATTCATTTGGCTTAACAAAGGAAAATCTTACAAAAGATAATGTATATGTTTTGGGAACTTAATTAGACCTTGCACAACAGTAACAAATGAATACCAATCATAGCCTAGGACAGTGCATACACATGCCCATATTTTCTATGTCTTTTTCATTTCTTCCATGTCCCCTTTCCTTTTTCTCTTTTGTTTTGTCTACTTTGTCATGCAATTATGCATGGGTAGGGTGCAGCAATATTACTAGCTATTGCACCTACTCTTTCATCATACAGTTAGGAACAACCCACATGAGTCTATATAAGACTATAAAGACAACACCCGATTTAAAGAGGTTTCCCAATCATTTTTGTTATAGGTACCTCCTTTTCTTCGTAGAAGAAAACTTTATTTTAATGGACATCCACTAGAATATTAAAAATATTTACAAGATTTAATTACAAAGGTTCCTTCAATTTTTGAATCACCACTATACACTATGTAACCACTCCAAAGCTTCCAATCTTCAAACTTCTTAAAATATGATGAATCTCACGGTCTTCGAATCAAGCTAGCATGCAATCCTTCGATCTTCGGATCAAGCTAACACTTAGTTTTCGCTATTTTTCACTGAAAGAGCTTGAATTACCACGAGGACATATGTAAAATAGTTATAGGTGTCGTGTACATTATAAAACTTTCCGTCTTTCTCTTTCAAAAAAATAAAATAAAATTTCCGTCTTCCGTGATTTAATTTTTTAAATATATTTTTTTAAATAAGCTATAGTAATAATGTCAAATATGTTATTGTTAATGATATTCAACTTTATGATCATTGATATAGTAAAACTTTATCCAAAATTTTATGATCAATTTTATGAGCTTCTAATCCTCCAAATAAAAAAAGTATCTGCTTCTAACATTACTCTTCCTTTAGTCCTATATATAAGAATAAAGTTAAAGAGTTTTTTGGTCGCAAATTTATAGAAAAAGATGAATATACAAATTTAAGTTATATTTATTACTCATACGACTTTCACACACTTTTATATGAATTAGAAATGCATTTATGTGTTTCAGCTATTAATGTTACATTAGTGCTATGAACACTTTTTTTAACACTCACTCTAACACACACACTCTTATTGGATGAAATCCATGTGGGTATCACACTTTGGAAATAGATCTCATATAAAGTGGTGAGACACACATGAGTTTCACCCAATAAGAGAGTAAGTGTTAGAAGATCTTAGCATTTCTCATTGCTGTTAATATGGGTTCCCCTCGATGGACCGGCGTCATTTGCCCACATTTTTGCATAGTTGGACTTTAAAAAGAAAGCCCAAAAACAATGGGATTTTTTTTCACCCAATCCAAATAAATAAGACTGTTACTTTTCCCACTGTATGCAGTTCTCACGCGCCCTATTTTATTTTATTTTTCTTCAAATTTACCCTTTGCTCAGATTGTATTTGCCGAACCAACAGTTCAGATTGTATTTTTCGAACACCTCCTATGTATAAGTCGAACTCAGAAACTCCCACCACTTCAACAATTTATAATTTTACCCTAAAAACTCCTGTCTCACACCCAAAAATCCAAAAACCTAACATTGTGTGGTTCTTGCTTGTATTTTGCTCAAAAATGTCATATTAAAAACATTTTCAAACAACAAACCCAATGTAAGATCTCATTCCCTCGATTTCTCTAGGTTTGGTTAGTTTTTTATTTTCAATGTGTCTGAACATGTTCGGATTATATTTGCTAAACCAAGTTGCTTTTAGTTCGGCAAGTATAATCTAAATCGTTACATTATATCCTCTTTTTCATTTACTTTGTTGACTTTTGTTAATTGTATGTATTTGTGATGTTGCATGTTTCATATATGAACCACTTAGACCGCCTTAGGAACAACATACCTTTCCAGACTACATCGCAAGGCGAGAGTAGATGGAGAGGGATGCAGCGGAATGGAGGGTGCGTAGGGGCAGGGGGAGTCGAAGGGGCCACCATGCTGAGCCTGAGCCACAACATGAGCCTCAACCTCAGCATGAGCATGAGCCTTCGGGGAGGAGGAGGACGTGTATTGTAACACCCTAAACTCCACATTTTATTTTCTAATAAAATTCAATAAATAACTAAACACGCAAGGGTGTCACACATCTTGATCAAAACTAAAGGACTCCATTTAAATTAAAAACGTCGCAGCAGAAAAGTTCTCAAAACATCAAAATAAATTTTTCACATCGAAAGAATTCTAAAACAAAATCTGAAATAAAATAAATCATCATTTCTTAGTGTTAGTAATCAGAGCATCAACTCAATAAAACTCCCAAAAGCGATAAAAAAGAGAACGCTCCAACGCCATCCTCCGAGACTCACTGCTACTAAGATTCTTCTTCCTTCAAATCTACACCACAAAGGCGTAGGCGCCCAACCGGCCGCTAGAGGGTGAGAATTTATTCAAAATAAGAATCGCGTAATCATAATGAATGGAAACAAGGCATAAAACACATAAGCATCATCAATCATATATTCATATATAAATTATTCACATCGTTAGATAATCAGATTTTCATATCGTTAGATTATCAACTTCACATCGTTAGATAATTAACATTCACATCATTTAATAAATCACAATGAACAAATATCACTTAAACAAAGTCAATCATCAATTATGGAATTAGAAACTCATCAACGGAACACAATAATGTATGCAATGCTCCTAGACTCGATCATATATGCATGTGGTACCAAACCTATCACCATCGTCAAATATTTTGGACATATGAGGTATGTTACTGATTTTGTCCACAACATCGTTAAATAGACTCGACCATGAATGCATGAACGACAAGCAATCACATCAACAGTACACATCATTTAATGACTAGACAATACACATCTTTAAATAACATCATCGTCAAATCGTTAAATACTTGTCATTAAATAATGCATCGTCAAATATTTTATCATTTACATATTGTTAAATAACACATCAATTTCACATCGTCAAATAATTCATCTTTGTTCATCATTTAGTATCTCATCAATTCAATTCATCATCTAAAACATATTATCTTAAACACATTTAAAATTAGTAGAAATAATTCCATATAACTATCATATTTATAAAATCACTTTAATATAGAATATACTATATCAATAATCATTCATTATAAACTAGCAATTCATCACAAAAATGTGCCTATACATACTCTATATACACGTTAAATACAAGGTGGAACTTTTCATTCATATAACTTATAAATATGTATATATTCAGCAAGATACAAGTGCAAGGAAACTTTAATTAAACAAGAACAGCCACAACAATTTATTTGTACAACAATTAGAATGGCACGGCAGTAGCAATTTATATATATATATGGAACACGGCAAAGCAGCGAACAGCAGCCACAATTGGAATTAAAAAAAAAAAGAAAAAGAAACGCAACAACAAGTAATTGGATACAAGCATGCAATATGAAACAAAGGGAATGACAACAGTAACAATGGTAATGGGATTTTAAAGGAATTTTAAAGGAATATAGAAATTTAGAACTGGAATTTAAAAATTGCCTAGAACAAGAATTCTAAACCGAAAATGAAACATATAATTGCAGCAATACAAAAGAACACGAATTTAATCATAGATTCATCAAAGGAATAAGAAAACAATGAAAATTAATAAGCCTTCACTACCCACATGAGTACACATCCCTTACGACGAATGAAACTCCCCCCTTACCTCTGGTTTGCAGAATTTGAATGAATTCCTACGGTGAAATCTCTCTCCAGGTTCTTCTCGCTATGCCTTCTTGCCTCTTCTTTCCACAACTCTAGTTTTCTTTTGATCTCTAATCTTTTTTCTGTTTGTTGTAACCCTAATTCTCTAATGCTCTCCTCTATGTATATAGGCTATTTAGGTTTTAGTTGTTCTGAAACTCTATCCCTTATCTTTTAACATATTCAGATTTTATTTATTTTTATTTTCTCACATAAACTTTAGACATATTTACTATATGCACCCCACTTCCCTATTCTCACCAAAAAAGGCTAGTTTCTTAAAAATTATTTTATCTCATTCTCTTTTTAATTAAATTACTACCATTAATTAAAGACCTAGTTTATCTATACTACCCTTATTAATCCAATGTCTCTATCATAAGTATACGTCAAGTTTTGATTCATTTGATTCCACTAAACCTATGTAAGTGATTTTTCCTTATCTGATTCCTTTGTTTTGCAGGAAGTAAGTAAGGGAAGACTTGTCGACGTGTATGTGTTGCTTGTTGATGGCAGCTATGGTTTTCCTCGTAAAAAGTTGTTGGTTTCGGTTGGTAGCTTAATTGTTATGATGTTGATGCGTGGTTGGCGTATCCGTATAATTTGCTCTTGCTGCTGGTGTGGCTCTGCTTTTGCTCTAGTGCCTCCAAGTCCTGCTATTGTGTTCTTGTTCTTTGATCTATTTTCTGCAAGCCTGGAAGTTTTAGTTTATAGAAGTGTTTGGTTTTGTTTTTGGAGTTTTAGTCTTTCTTTTTTTAGAAGTTTAGTTTGTATATATGTGTTTTAATGGTTTCTTAGTTGTAATTAGCATGTGTTGTAGGTTTGTAACTTTTGTACTAATTTTGGTCCGTCTTGAGCTTGGATTAATATTAATCAAATTTATTTGTCGATAAAAAATCTCTAAATTGGTATTTGTAAGGCATAAATTAAAGAAATGAGAATGACCCAATTTTTTTATCAAATTTTATCACGGTTTTAACATATGACACACGGTATAATTTTTATTTTCTTTATATTAGTTAAGGCAACACTTATGAATTGTTGCCAAGTGTGGCAACAGTTGAAAATCGTTGCCTTAGGTGACTTTGAAAATCGTCCCCTTTACAAAGACTTTACGCTATGATTATTGAAAGTGTTGCCAAAAGCGCGAGAAAAACGTCCCCTTAGACCATAGGCAACGCTCGCATAGAAGACGCGTGGAAAACGTCCCCTATTCTCTTTGGCAACAATTTTCATAGCTTTGGCAACGTTTTTCAACTGTTGTTAGATACAATAAATGGTGTAGTGGTTAGAGGAAATTTTACTCAATTAAAGTTGCCAGATTGTAGCAGGTTGCTTGCTGGTCCTGTTCTTGATTTACTTTCACGTGTTGTTCCATTCAATTCATATTGTCGTGCTGATTCCTTTGTTGCTGCGCGGTTGTTTCTTTTATTTAGAAAATCCATCAATTGACAGGTTCCATTCTTTTACTTGCTTTATAATATGAATTCATCAAAAATAGGTTTAGAATATTACTTTACCATGTCTGAGTAGTCTAAATTGAGTTCAAAACGAAAGGACCGTCGTACCGACGGAACTCATGTAATTGCGCGCCCCTTTTAACGTAGTGAGAATAAAAACCATTTGTTTTGAAAATTCTGTTTCGCACTTTAAAAAAAAGTCTACTACGAAAGTAGAGCTACAGAGATATTGTTTACGCGTCGTAAGAGCAAAAACGATAACCGACTTAGAAAATTCGGATTTTTAATTGAAAAGGTTAAAGCGAAAGCATTTCTTTTCTTTTAATTAAGAATTTATTGAATTAAGAAAAGAGAATTTGTAAGCGTGTAACTATACACTACGAAAGTAGGGAGTTAAGCGCCTAAAAATTCCGACAATGTATTGTGAAAGCAAATGGAATCTCTTGTTTGATATTTTTCTACGGAAGTTTTATTTTCTCATATAAATTAAATTAGCGCAAAGTTACGTAAGAGACGAAGGTCGACGGAAACCACCGTTTTGGTCTCTACCTGTCATATATTTAATTAAAATCAATATTTATTTTACGCGCGAAACCAAATTATTTTGGACCCGCCTTAGATAAACATAGGAATAACAGAAAGCGGTAATTGTTAAATTGGTCCCTGAGGATACAATACTTTTTATATTAAAATGACATAGTCGTACACTTGTCGCATGTCACAAGGTTTTATGCCAATTACTAGGCTTTTGACCTACATGTTTCTTAATCAAGTTAATTATGATTTTATTGGCTGCTTCGACTTAACCATTTGCATGTGCATAATATGGTGTCGAAGTAAGTAACTTAAAACCTGTTTGTGAGGCAAATTCCACCATCTTACGCCCAGTAAAAACTAAACCTTGATATGTAGTTATAGTTTCAGGAATCCCAAACCTATAAATAATATAGTTTTGAATAAAACTAATCACTGCCTTTTGATCAATATTGTTGGATATCTGAATGTTGGCTACATGTTTGGTAAAATCAAAATGTGCAAGCAATGCGTCTTCAGAAGCTAATTTGTGTCTTCAGAAGCTGGATATTGGACTTCAAAAGCTGGTACTGTTCATCAGACGCAGAACTAGTCTTCAGACGCTGGTACTGTTCATCAGACGCAGAACTGGTCTTCAGACGCACTGTTCAAACGTTGACTTCTGTTGACCTTCAGAAGCTGCTGTTCAGACGCTGACTTTTGTTGACTTTCAGAAGCTGAATTTCTGCGTTCTTTCTGTTAATTCTTTCAGTATCTTTTGAAGATTTGTTTGAAGATTTATTCAGGTTGATATTTCTAGAAGGCTGCTTATTTTGCGTGAAGATCTTGTTGAAGATTGGTTTCGTTTATTTATGAATATATTTTCAAAGGAATCTTTGCAAAATATATTTCAGAAATATATTTCCTTCTATGAGCTTCTAAAGAATTTCAGAATTATATCTTTGAGGATTATATTGTTCAGAATTATGTGTGCTGCTGAAGACTATTTAAGGAGGACATTGCTTTGAAGAAAGTACATGTATCAAAAACCAGAAGTTAGCATTGAAAGAGTCTTAGTGTTTTTGAGTCTGTGAGCTGTTGCTCTGTTTTGTACACCACTCATCTGTTAGAGTTGGTTAGTTTGTTTTGAGTTGTAATTCACTTTAAGCTTTTAAGCACGAGTGATGTCTTTGATGTTTTGAAGTGTGACTTCGTACTTTGTATGTTTTAAGTGTCTGATAATCACTGGGCTGTGATTACTTGGTTGGGAAGTAAGTGGGTTCTTATATCTAGGTGTTCCTAGGTAGAAGTCTATACGGGTAGAGATTAAGTGATAAGGCTGGGAGCAAGGGCTGTGTCTTGAGTCTTAGAATTGATTCTACTTACTGGATTTCCTTCCTGGATTGGTATCCTCCAGACGTAGGTGTTGTTTATCACCGAACTGGGTTAACAAATATCCTGTGTTCTTTATTTTCTGTTCCTTTTATTTTTCTGTTTCTGAACTATTGTTTTTCAGACTCTGTTTTTTTTAGTTCTGAACCAGTTCCTGCCAGAATTTCAAATATTAGGTAAAGGAATAACCTCAATCCACTTAGTGAAATAATCTATCCCAACTAAAATATAACGATGGCTTTTCGACGAAGCAGGATGAATTTCATCAATTAAGTCTAAAGCCCAACCTCTAAATGGCCAAGGTTTTACAATCGAATGCAATTCACTTGCAGATACATGTTGTATTCCTACATGTTTTTGACATTCTTGGCAACCCTTAGAAATTTCTATGCGGTCTTTCAGCATAGTTTGGCCAATACACTCCTTGTCGAAACAAAAGCCACTTCATTTTATGGCCTGTTTGATGAGATCCACAAGATCCACTATGAACACTGGAAATTGCTAAATATGCCTTAGTTTCACTAATACATTTAAGTAAGACTCCTTCAAGGGTCTTTTTAAAGAATCCATTTCCATTGATCACATAGCTTAAAACTTTGTATTTAGTCTTTCGACTCACCATTCCTGATGGATTCTCTAGATATTCGACAATTGGTTTTCGCCAGTCATTATTTGACATATTGTCAATGGCAAAAATTTCAAAATTTGAAGAATTTTCAAAATTTTCAGTTTCTCCTTCTGCCCCCACAAGTTTTGCCATTGGCAATTCTATCGAGGAGAAATCTGTCGAAATTAATTTATCTTTGATTTCGATTAATTCTTGTAATATTGTTTTGGAAACCCTATAACCTGTGGCAATTTGTGCTTAATAATTTGCCTCTTGATTTTTGAATTCGAGGCACATGCTCAATGTTAACATAATCGAATTTTTTTAACAAAGAATTAGCAATAACAAAATACATTATCAGATTTTCACTAATGCACTTATACTCCTTTGTTAATTGTTTCACAACTAGCTCTGAGTCTCCTTTAATTTCGACATTAGTTGCCCCCAATTCTAGCAAAATCTAAAGTCCTGCTATTAAGGCTTCATGGTTAGGAATATGAGATAAATCTTCTTAAGATAAAATCTAAAGTCTAAACTGGTTAGGAATATGAGATAAAATCCAAAATCTAAAGTCCTGTCCAAACTGCAGTTCCATTCTTTTGGCTAAAACCATCAAAATAAAACTTCCATGGTTTTTCATTCACATAACTTTATGTTGCTTCAACCAATGAATGGAGAACAATAAAGTCAGCAATAATTTGGCCTTTGATAGCTTTCAAAGGCTTAAAAGTTAGTGAATATTCGATAAGGAATAAGGCCCATTTTCCAATTCGACTATGCAGAATTGGTTTAGATAACATATGCTAAATTACATTGAAATGCGAATAAACATAAACGTCAACATGCTTTATTTATTGCTTAAGTTTAGTACAAGAAAAATACAAACAAAGACACAACTTTTCTACTAGACTATACCTAGTCTCAGCATCATTCAAGACTCGACTAAGATAATATATCGCTCTGTGTGACACCATTATCATCTTCCTGAGCTAACATGTTTCCTATTGTCGAATCAGATGCTGAAATATACAATTTCATTCTTTTGTTCCTAATAGGGGGTAACATAATTGGAGGCTTAGTGAAATATTCCTTGATTGCGTCAAAAGCCTTTTGATGTTCTTGCCCCCACGTGAATCTTTCTTCCTTCTTCAGTCGAAGCAATAGCGAAAAAGCTTGTGTTTTGCCACTTAGATTTGAGATAAATCTTCTTAAGAAGTTGATCTTTCCCAATAAAGGCTGAAGTTCCTTTTTGGTCAAAGGAGGCTTGGTGTCCAATATAACTTTGGTCTTGTTCTGATTAATTTCAATGTCTTTTTTGTGTACAACAAAACCTAAGAAGTCACCTGCACGCACACAAAAGGAACATTTTAGTGGATTCATTTTCAATCCATATTTTCTCCTTCTTTCAAATGATTGTCGAAGGTGGTCTATGTGACCATTTTTCGACAAAGATTTAATAACAATATCATCAATGTACACTTGCGTAAAATCATCAATAAAATCATGGAACATTGAATTCATTGCTCTTTGGTACATAGCACCAACATTTTCCAGGCCAAAAGGCATCACTACCCATTCATATGTCCCTAAGGCCCCAAGGCATCAAAATGTTGTTTTTGACACATCCTCTTCAACAATAAAAATTTGATTATAGCTAGAGTAGCCATCAAGCATACTCATATATTCAAACCTTGTTGCTGAGTCAATTAACATTTCTGCCACTAGCATAGGATACCCATCCCTAAAATCTATATAGACCCTAATAGTCCCATTTTTCTTAATAACAGGAAGTATGTTACCTAACCATTTGAAGTACCTTGCAGTTCTAATGAACTTGATCTTTAAGAGTCTTTTGATCTCTTCTTTGATCTTCGACATGATTTCAGGTACAAACCTCCTTGGCAATTGTTTTACAAGCTTTTTGTCTGGTCAAATTGGTAATTTTAACTCTACTATTTCCCTGCTTAATCCAAGAATTTCATTGTAATCCCGAGCAAAACAATCTTTAAACTCTTTCAAGAGTTCAATTGTTTGTGCCTTTAAGCCTGCATCAATTTTTGAACATATATATGTTGGCCTGTTTATTGATCCATCTCCCAAGTCAATTTCTTCTAAAGAATCTTGAGCCTGGATTCTTTTAGTTGAATGCAATGGATCTTTTTCAATACCAAGAGGCTCATCATCATAAATACAGTCGAGCCTCTGGACTTCACCCAATTTTTCATTAGAATTAATAGTAATGGTTTCGACAACCATTTGTTGTTTCATTTTAGCCTCTAAGGTTGCTTTTACTTTATTTTCGGCCACGTATGACGAAATTCTGTCCCAAGCATTTTTCTCAGACATAATGGTTCTCATAATGATCCACCCAATTGGTGGAATAACTCCCTCTTCCATGGACTCTTCTTCAGGTATTTCCCTTTCCATAGAAAACCATGAGTTGGAAGCAGCCTAACAGAACTTATGTTTTTCTGGTGAGTAAAACCAGATTCAGCAGATGAGCATGGCGCAATATTCGCCAAATTCTTGGCAAAGGATTTTTTAGTGACATGATTTACTTCAGCCATGAAGTAACTCTGGTCATCCTCTATATTTTTGACCAAACCATCTTCACGCCAAATTGCAATCCTTTGGTGCATTGATGAAGGCACAATTCCCACACCTTGAATCCATTCTCTACCAAGGAGCAAATTAAAATTGGCCTTAGAAGGCACAACCATAAACATAGTTGACCTCATGACACTTCCAACCACTAGATCAACTTAAATGACCCTAAGGGAGTGGCCAGTTTTTCCTTCATAGTTCGACAAAACTTTGTTGTGTGGCTTTAGATCTGTGTTGAACTTTCCAATCCTCTTCAATAAGGATCGAGGCATCAAGTTCACAACAACACCTCCATCAACAATGACTTTGTTGATACCTACATTGTAAACTTTTACCTGAATAAATAAAGGCTTCAAGTGGCTCTTCATAGTGCCATTTGGTCTTTCGAACATGGCATGCTGCTCTTCGACGCAACCATTATTCATGACGTTGTAACACAGTGGCTTATGATTAGCCATATCTTCTGAGTCGAAGTCCTCCTCAGTGTCTTCTATCTCAAACACTATGTCATATTCAGCAGGTAAGATTTAGACAACATTACATATGATGTCAAAATCTGGTTCTGAATCAAGGAAGTCATAATCCATATCCGCGTCTTCGACAGTATTTTCCTTCACATGTGGTAATGAAGGGAAAATTCTTTCCTTTAGTGGCCTTTTGGACAATTCGACTACTTTTTGCTTTGAAATGCTGACAATTCTGGTTCTAAACCAGTAAAACAGAGTATGAAAACTAAAGTTCAGAAGCAGAAAATTAAAGTGCAGAAAGTAAAGGAACACAAGATATTTGTTAACCCAGTTCGGTGCAAACTTCACCTACTCTGGGGGATACCAATCCAGGAAGGAAATCCACTAAGAGGAATTAATTCAAAGACTCAGACACAGCCCCTGTTCCCAGCCTTATCACTTAATCTCCACTAGTCTAGATTTCTACCCAGGAACACCACCTAGGTATAAGAACCCACTTACTTCCTAACCAAGTAATCACAGCCCAGTGATTATCAGACTCAACAAAAATAACAAATTGAAGACACTCTTCAAAAACAGCAAAACATTCACTTGTGCTTAAAAGCTTTAAGTGATTAACAACTCTAAACAAAACAACCAACTCTAACAAATGAGTGGTACACAAACACAAATCACTAAGCTTA